>JBAMBJ010003939.1:0-71519 GCA_037043495.1 Drosophila recens
ATTATTCTATGAGTTTCTGGAGTACATTCTATATCTATAACTACATCTACAAATATGGTCTTTTTTTCAACTTCTCCCATCTCCAACTCTTCCTGCTTTAAAGTGTAATCATTGAACTTACATGGCTGCCACCTCCGCATCGTTGTCATCCCGCTCCGCACCGCACTCGGCATTCGTGGCCAGCGGCGTCGATGTCGCCACGGGCTTCCGTTTCTTGGGTATGTTTCTTATGGAATTGCCAGCATTGCCGGCATCTTTGTCCTTGCCTCCTCCGCCGGCACTCGCCGACTGATAGAGTCGCTGTGGACTCGTGATGCGGATGCTGTGCATCTGCCCGCTCTCCACCATGATGCGCATGTGGAAGTTCTCAAAGTAACTGGCTGTCTGGCGGGGCACAGGCTGTGCGGGCTGGCTGCCACTGTCGGCATAGGCAAAGCAATAAGTGTTGCCCACCTGGCTGTCACTGCCACACATGTCCAGCTCGTAGTCCCCATTGGCCACATCATTCGAGGCGGGCTCCGATCTCAGCGACTCCGGTGACTTGTGTGTGGTCTGCGCCTCGGCGAGTGTCGCCAGCGAAGGCGTCGCCGTCGCCGTCTCCAGACGCGCCTCGGCGCGTTTCTTGGCCGGCTTCTTGGTCACTTTGGCGGTCTGCGGTTCCTCCTCCGGCACAGGAACTGGAATCAAAGGATCGTTGGCATCTAATCGATCGAGCTTAACGACGCACTTACTGCACTTGGTCTCGATCAAGCGAGAGGAGCGTCGCATGCTAATCCTGGCTGGCTCCGTGGTCGCCAGCTTCTTCGGTCGTCCGCGTCGCTGGCCACCCGTGGACATGGTTGTGGGCGCCGGTTGGGCTTCGATTTCCAACGCAACGCGTCCAGTTTTTGGTTGCTGCTGTTGTTGTTGCTGCTTCTTGGCGCTCAGATTCAGTGCCATGAGCAGCGCGGGATCGAGATCGCTGCTGGGCGTTGCTTGGGCGTCACTCGAGGTGACTTTGGATTGGGATTGGAGGGAATCCATTGGCGGAGCTGCTGCTCCGTCGCCTGTTGCTGCAATGGCGGCTGCTCCACTTGCTGCTCCTCCAGCTGCTGCTGCTCCTCCAGCTGATTCTGGTTTCTTTAAGCCAGCTGCTGCTTTTCCAGCTTTGGTTGCTGCTTTAGCTTTTGCTCCTGCTTCTCCAGCTGCTTCGCCATGTCCTGTTCCGGTTTTAGTTCCTGCCTTAGCCTTTCGTCCAGCTGCTCCTCCAGTTTCAGTTGTTTCTCCCACGCCTTTTCCTGTTCCTGTTTTCGATGCCACTTTAGCTGTTCCGCCCTCAATGACTCCAGCATTTCCTCCAGCTGTTCCCCCTTCAGCGACTCCAGCTTTTCCTCCAGCTGCTTCGCCTGCAGCTGCTCCTGTTTGTGCCGTTCCTCGCGCTGCTTCTCCTGCTCTAGCTTTTACGCCTGCTCCTCCGGCTGCCTTTCCGACTTTGGCTGCTGCTTTTGCCTTCGCACCTGTTGCTCCTCCCACAGTTGCTGCTCCTCCGCTTGTTTCTTCTCCAGTTGCTCCTCCAGCCGCTGCTCCCGATGTTCCTCCGGTTGCTCCTTTCGTTGTTTCTTCTTTTCCGACTTTGGCTTTTGCTTTACCAGTTACTCCTGCTGCTCCCGCTGCTTTCTCCGGCGGCTTTGCTTCCTTTTTGGGTGACTTATGGCCATGGGGATTGGGATTCGCCTTGTTGGCTGTCTCGCGCATGGTCGTTAGCTTCTTGGTGGTCTTCCTGGGACGCGGCTGGGGCACCGACTGTTGTTTGACCTTTGCCTTGACGCGTTCCCGCTTTATCTCCAGCTCCTGACGACGTTGCTCCAAGATCAGTTGCTGCTTAAGCAGCTCTTCCGCCGGTGGAGCGGTTGGAGCAGGTGCATCCGTTGGCGGTGGTGGCGGAGGCGTCACTGGTGCAGGTGGTGGTGGCGGTGGTGACGCTGGCGGAGCTGGAGCTGGCACAGATGCGGGCAGAGCAGGTGGCGCTGCTGGTGGTGCCATGTCACCGCTTGTATTCGCCGCCGCAGCCGCCGCAGCTGCTGCATCCTTGCTGGGAGTCAGCCAGTTCCGGAGTGGATAACGCACCTCGCCATCCTGGCTCACCAGCTGCGCCGGCTCACTGTCAATGGCCAGCGGAGGAGCCATCGTCGCGGCTGCCTTCAGCCACTCCTCATCCTCGGTGCTGCTGATGTCCGACAGATTCTCCATGTCCAGGAGCTGCATCGTCTTGGCCGGCGGCACCAGCAGCACCACTTGACTGGCGCTGGACTGACCAGCTGCGGATGAGTTGCTGGCACTGCTGCTGCCGCTGCTGCCGCTGCTGCTGCTGCTGCCGGCGGATGAGGAGGAGGAGGAAGAAGAGGAGCTGGAGCTGCTCGAGCAGCTGGAGCTGCTGCTGCTCGAGTTCTCCGCGACGGCATCGGGCAAGCCCGAGACGAGCTTGTAGTGCGCCAGCTCCACCATCGCCGGCTCCACCTGGGGCAGCACGGCGGACGCTCCCTCGGCGCTGTCCACCGCCTCCGTGCCAAAGGATCGGACGCGCCGCAGCACCATCGGCTCCACGGGCAGACGTTCCGCATGCAGCTCAAGGCTGCTGAGTTTCGTGGTCGTCGTCTGCTGCACTGCATCCGCCGGCTGCAGGGCGCACTGCGCATTCGTGTCCGTGTGCTCCGCCTCATCCGGGCGATAGTACGAGCTGCCCGAGGAGTAGTCCGTCTTGGCGGCACTGCCCAGTCCATGGCCGGGTCCGGGCGTGCCCAGTCCGTGGCCAAACGGCGTGCCCAGACGCATGCCCGGCGTGATCGCCGTCAGCATGGGCGTGTCCAGAATGCTCTTCGTGTCGCTGCCGAACAGGAACGAGGCGGAGGGCAGCAGCTTCGCGTAGGGCGTCGCCAGTGGCGGCATCAGTCCCGGCGGTCCTGGCGTCGGCGGCACTTGATCCGCATCCGCATCCACATCCAGTTCCGCATCCGGCTCCGTTAGCAGCACCTTGTAGGGCGTCTGCAGCAGCACCGACATGCTCGAGACTCCATGCACCTCGGCGCAACTCTTGAGCTGCTCCAGCTTGAGTGGCACGGCGGGCAAATCCTTCACTGCCTGCTCCTCTGGCAGCTGCTGTTCCCCTTGTGCATCCTGCTCTGCCTTCTGTGGCAACTCCTGCCCCGCCTCCTTCTGTTGCTGCAACTGCTCCTCCCCCTCCTCCCGCTGCAGTTGCTCCTCCATCTGCTCTGTCTGTTCCACCTGCTCCTCCTCCTTCAACTCCTGCTTTTGTTGCTTCCTCTTTGGCTTTTGTGGCGTAGTTATCTTGATGTTGAACTCCCCCTCGCCATGGCCCGTCTGCCCCATCTTTTTCTTCTTGGACATCTTCTTGCCACTGAGCTTCCGCTGCTTGGGCGCTAGGGGCGTGGCCGACGCCCCCTTCTTCTTGCGCCGCACACGCGGCTGACCCTTTTGCGTCTCCAATCGCTTGGCGTTAATCTCGCGCAGACGCTGCTCCAGGTCCGTGCTGGAGGCATTCATTTGTCGCTGCCAGGCGGCCATCAAATCCTCCTCGTCCTCCTCCTCCTCCTCCGGCGGCAGCTCCTCAGTCAATGCTGCAGCTGTGCCACTTTGATTCTCTTTGCTATCATCTTGGGAGGTGGCATGGGATGCACTTGGATCCGGTTCCGGCTCCGTCTCCTTTGGCATCTCGAGCTTGCTCTCGTCCGCTGCCTGGGAGATGATGCGCTTGCAGGCCTTGACGGCGGCATTGCGCTTCTGCTTGCGCTTGGGCGTGACAGCGGCCACAACGACGGATTGGGATTGGGCTGCGGATGCCGTGGTCTTGGAGGCGGCTACGGCCTTGATCACCGTCTGGTTGCTGCCCTCCTCCATGGCAAAGAGCGGCGGCACACAGCTGTTGCTCTCGTTGGCGCTCAGATCCGCGCCTGCTCCGCTTGCTCCCGCTGCAGCTGCTCCATCTCTGCCGGCTGCTCCCTCGCCCGCTTCCTCAGTGCTTGGACTGCTGCCAAAATTCGGCAATATTTCCACATTCTTGATGATGATCGGCTTCTCCGGCTGCTTCTCCGGCTGCTGCTTCTCCCTGGCCTTCTCCGCCTGCTTCTCCTGGAACGCCTTCAGCTTGACGCGTCGCTGTTGACGCTGCTGCTGCTGGAGCTGCTGCTGGGCACGACGCGTGGACAGGGGCGTGCTCTGGAGCTGCTGCTGCGTCACCGCCTTGGGCGAGAAGTTCAGGGTGCGCACGTGCGAGGTGCGCTTCCTGGGCGTGGACAGACTGCGGAACGCCTTCACATTCACAATGCCCGACGTCGAGGGCGTCACGCGCTCCAGCACCAGGCGCGACGAGTCCAGCGATGCGGGCACGGCTTTGCTGCCCGAACGCTCCCCGAGCTGCAGTGGAGGAGCAGCACTTGGCTTGATGGCTACAGCTGGCTGCTCAGCAAGCTGGACAGGCACAGGCTCCGGCTGCTGCTTCACCGCACTGTTGATGATGATGGAATTGGGCGGCAATTGATTGGCAGCCACTGTGATGGGCTCCGGCAGCGGGATCTCGATGTGGGACACATCGCCGTTGGCAAAGACATCGGAGCGCAGCTGCTGGGCCAACCACTCGTTGTTGACCAGGAACGGCAGGTGCGACAGCAATCCCTCGTTGGACAGGAACATGGGAAACGTCAGCTGGCCATTGGTGGCGTCCACGCACACCTGATTCCCGATCCCAATGGCGTCCGCCGCATCCGCAGCGTCGCCAAAATTAATGAGATTCTCGGCGGCGGTGGTGAAACTGAGATTCACCGATGCCGATGAGGATGGTGGTGGTCCTGGTGGTTGCTTCTGTGCACTCTCGTTGGAGTTGAGCACGATCAGCTTGGATATGCTAAAGTTGGGATCGATCAGTGTGCCAAGGGAGCTGTTGCCATTCAGCTGGATCACCGCATTGCCATTGCCATTCACATCCCCGGCTCCTCCTCCTCCTCCCACGCCATTGGATGCATTCGCCGAGGCGACCGCCGTGCGGATGATGAGCGGCGTCTGTGGCGGCCCTGGCTCTGGAGTCACTAAACTTCCAGTTCCTCCTCCTCCTGTCGTTGCCGATGCATTTGCGCCTGTTCCTTCGGCGTCTTCTGCATCTGCCTGGGCTGCTTCCATGCCCACCACTTCCTGCAGCACACGATCGAACGAGGGATCCTTCTCGGTGGCCTCCAGTATATTCTTGACCAGATCGTCCAGCACCGCCTCCGTGTTGATCGATTCCACGCTGGGCGCATGCACCGTCACCGATTGCAGGGCCATGTTGATGTTGTTCAGCAGCTTCTGTTGGAAGACCTCGTTGGTCATGATCGCCTGCGTCAACTCCTGCAAAATCAAATACAAAAAAATTGTTAATCAATTTATATGAAAACTCCTTTCCTGTCTCACTGGATAACAATTGGGAGCCCAAACGGTAAGAGCCAGAAGGCTTAAAATTTTGATATCATGTTTATATCACAACAATAACAACTACAACAACATTAACAGCGAGCCTTTTGCAGTCGCTGCTCCCGGAGCCACTGCATGCCCACCACTGGTTTATATACATAAATACTAATATTTTTCACTTTTATACGATTCAAATTCGAAAAATTAAAAAATAAACACTCAAATCAAACGGTATTAGCTGGACAACAAATATTTTTAAATGAATTTCGTTATATTTCTTGGGTGTACATAAATAATATTTTATAAATTATTCATGTTATTGGATAAAATTAAATAGTTTAAAGTTCAAAATACAAGAAACATATCAGAAGTGTATAAGTTCTTTGATATAAAGCAGCGGTGGGCACAATATCTTCAGTCGGGAGTACAACAAGTACAACAACAACTTCAACAACTGTTTTTTTTATAACGGTCATAAATTTTAAGTGTCATTAATGCCTCAAGCTGCTCCTATGTTGTTGTTGTTAGCTTGCTTGCTAGTCTTGTGTCCGACATCACGACGCCGAACAGGTAGAAATAAAGCTGGGAGCAGCTGCTGCTCCCGGAGCCACTGCGTGCCCACCGCTGATATTAAGTTGTTCGGCTTAGATTCTTTTGAAGTTATAAATGGGGGGAAAACCCCAAATAATTCAATCGGGCTAATCACCCAATCAGTTGAAATATAATGATTACCGAAACCTCAAGAAGATTAACGAAATCTAGTAGAGGCCCTAAGCTCCCAAGAGGAGTAAAAAGGAAAAAAAAAAAAAATTAAGGTTTAAACAAGACTCATGGCAGTAGAAAAAAAAAACTGAGTTGAATACTTAGCAATTTTCTGAAAAATTTGACATGCTTTTGAATTAAATTATCAGGGGTGCAACAGGAATCGCTTTCGCTTGAATTTGACTTAAATTTGTATATATTTATAATTTTTTTTTAACCAAAATAAATATATCTGGAGTATTTTCAATCATTGATACAATATTCATTGGTTTTGAATCGTTTGATTCATGACTTAGCAAGAGCCCAGAAAAATCCAATCGCATAAATAAATAGCTGTATTTTTAAGCGCTTAAGTAATTAATTAATAATAAATAATCAATTAAAGTATGATTCCTCAAAGTCTCAAGTACACCAGTCGAAAACTCTCATGCAAGGAGTAGAAAGTTGAAGGCAATTCTCCACCAATCTTCAGCTGCATAGCAAGACATTCAGATGCATTCACTCATTCTTACCGGCATTGCCTGCGGCATGGGCATCACCAACTCCGCCTCATTGCTGGTGACCGTGCGTGGCGTGGAATTGTTTTTGGGTCCACGGCCATGGAAGCTTAGTCCATCGTCCGATTGGCCAGCGCTAATGTCGCTGCCCGTTGTCGAAGTCTCCAGTGAGTCGTTATCCTCGCTCAGATTGCGACTCGCTGTGGATCGTTCGATGCTGCAGTACAAATGTGGCGCCAGGAGACGTGAACGCTTACAGCTGACTGGCGGCTCCTCATCCGACAAGGCACGCCTGCAAGAGAAGAAACAACAATTGAAATCTCTGATAATCTCTCTCCTCTCCTCCTACATACATGCGTTGTCTTTTGCGTTCTGTGTGGTTGCTGGCATTCCGTGGACAGGTGCTGTCCCGGGCACTGATGGACGTGGTCTTGTCCAACTTGAGCAGCTCGCTAAGACGCTCGGAGAGCTTCAGTTGCTGCAGTCGGAGGCGTCGCTCCATGGGCAGCTTGTGCACGGCATTTGCCACTGGAAAGAGTTGATGGAAATTGAATAAACATGCCTGATGGACTGTGCACTTCATGTGCTTTACCCAAGCCTGTGATTTTGACGTGTTCGCGTATCATTTCCTCGAGGCCGCCATTGAGAAAATTGTGGGGCTGCAGTCCCTGGCGGAAGGCGACGAACTCCTGATGCAGATGCGGCGATGTTCGGCATAGCGTCAGCGCCGCACGCTTCAGATTATTATTGACCAAGTAGCCTGCCAAATAAATAATTCATTTAGTCATTATAAACTCGAGAATTTGATCGACTGTACAGCGAATTTACCCAGAACTAGACGCGCTATATCCGAATGCAGCACAATTGATTCCATTTTGGCGTGTTTATTTACTTATTTAGTTGTGTGTCCAATTGCAATCGCATTTACAACTATCACACATATTTACAACGATGATAACAACACGAGAAATAATTGTTATTTTGTTTGTTTGTTTGCAATGCGTTGCTTTTTTTTCTCGTTTTCTTGTTTGCTTGTTTGCTGTCTGCTCTTTTCTCCTGTTGTTGCTTGTTGTCTGCTTTGCTGTTGTTCTGTTTTTCGCCGATGCCAATGTGAATGTGAATGCCGATGACTATTTGCCGATACTGTTGTTCACTTCTTCCTGTCGTCTTGGCTTACTTTTCACTTTACTGTGTTTATTTTTATATGCATGAGTATTAACTAAACTTAAAAAGGGATTTGTTTATAGCGCGGTTTTGCTTTTATTTTGCAATTGCGCACTGTACAACAACATCTAATGTAACAGCATCTGTTTGCCGCCAAAATGTTAAGTTGAAGAGCTGCTATGCGACCTAAACTATCGACTATTTGTGCTGTTATCGATAAGTAAGCCGGTGTTTTTACAGCCTTTCCTGTACTGTCCAGCCATGAGTAGGCTGCAGCATATGTCATTTTAATAAAACTTTACATAATTTCTTAATTTTAAAGTGTATTGGCAGTAATAAGGATAGTATACTCTGCTATCGATACTTATTATTGCTTTTGATTTCGATCAAGTCCGATAATACAATAAACAGATTCTTCAAAATCGATACTTATCGATTTAGTGTACATCTGAAAAATTGCACGCCTGAGATATCTGGCAACGCTTCCAGTCTCGTACGTATTATTTTGTTTAAAGTTTTTCAATCAGCCCAAATGGTGGCAAAAACAGTTGTTACCGACAAAAGTGACGGCCTTGAGTTGGAGAAAGCAAACAAAGCAGATACCGGCAATGATCCGCCGGAAACGAGAGTCGCCGGTGCTGTAGATGTTGCCACAACGTCGCCGGCAAAAAGCGAGAGTGGCGGAGGAGGACGCAAGCGAAAGCGCCATCTATTTAATTCCATACGGGCACAAATGGAGTTTTACTTTGGCGATGCGAATCTGAGCAAGGATCGATTCCTGCGTCGCTATGTGGAGCAGGATCCATGTGAGTGATTTTGAGTGGCCATAATTCTGTCACGATGTCTGTAAATATTGTTGTTATTCTTTAGATGTGCCGCTGGATATATTTCTAACATTTAACAAGATAAAGACGCTAACGCAGGATGTGCAACAAATATCGCGATCGCTGTCCAATTCCCAGCTGTTGGAGCTGGACGAGAGTGGCCTGAAGGTGCGGCGGAAGACTGCGCTGCCGGTGCAGCGGGATGTCAACGACAAGACGCTGTATGTGGAGGCGTTGCCGCGGACTGCGACGCATGATTGGCTCAAGGAGGTGTTCAGCCGATACGGAGCGGTGGCCTATGTATCGTTGCCGCACTATCCCGGCACGCGCAAGATCAAGGAGTTTGCCTTCATCGAGTTTGAGAAGAGTGCATCTGTGGAGAAGGCCGTCAAGGCCTTTGCCCAGGTCCAGGGCGTGCTGTCGGTGGAGCACACCGATCCCGCTGACTTGGCCAGCGTACGCTCGTTTCAGCAACAGCAGAAGGGCACCGCCAACACGGATGTCGCCCATGAAGCCGGCGCAGAACCAACCAACCAAGTTGCCTCGAAACAGGCAATCAAACGTGAATCGGACAAAGAAGATGCACTGGAAACGGTGGCCGCTAAGCGTGTCAAGCTGGAGCCGACGCAGGATCAGAGCGAAGCATCTGGTGTTGAAACAACCGATGCAGAAAACTCGCAGCAAAGCGAGACGGATGATAACAACGATGACAACAACAAGGAGGCGGCGGCGGCCAAGCAACACAAGCGTCGGCGCAAGCAAAAGAAAAAGATCGCTGTGGACAAGCACAAGCCGAACATTGAACCCAGCGCCATCGACCTGAAGGTGCTGCCCAAGAGCAGCTGGTGCAGCATGCGGAACAAATACCTCAATCTCCAGCGTCGCATCATCAGCGAGGCCAAGAGCAAATTGTGGCGCAACTCCCAGGCAGACAGTCAAGCAGACAACTCGCATAAGAGCACATCGAAGCAGACCCAACTGCAGGCGCAGCAACAGCAGCTGGTCGAGTCCAAGGGCAAGGGCAGCTGCAAGGAGGAGGAAACCGAACCGCTCAGCGATGCCGGCGATGCGGATACGGAGGTGCCAGTGCCGCCTAAGCGTCGCAAGCGCAACAAAAACGCGGGTGTCCACAAAATGAATATGAATTTCTATGGTGCCGGTGGCAGCGAAGCGGATGATACCAAAACGGCGGCTGTCCGGACCGAGGATGCAGCCCAGGAGCGTTCGCCGCTCTTCAAATACGAACCTGGTCTGATTGTGGAATGTGCACTGCATGAGCCATGCACCAATGTCAAGGATTTCAAGGCGGACATGCGACAATATACGGAAATCAAATATGTGGACATCAAGGAGGGCGACCAGGTGGCACATCTGCGCATGTCCACGCCCAGTGCGGCCGACGAGTTGAGCCGCCAGCTAAGCTGCGCCGAAATGCAGCTCAAGGTGCTGCGCGGCCAGTCGGAGACGCAATACTGGCACAAGATCGAACAGGATCGGGAGGCGAAACTGAGCAAAAAGGTTCGTGTTCAACAGAAGCGCGGACGCGAAAAGGTCGCCAAAATGTTGGCCAAACACATCAAGTTCGACGATGCCGACGATGAGGTGGCTGTGGCAGTGGCAGTGGCAGCTCCTGGTGGCGCCACCAGCAGCGAAACAGCAGCAGCATCCATCAGCAGCATTCCAGCCGATGTCTAGCCCTGAGTTTATCAACTTGTCAAAGAACTGAAATATGAATAAATAATTATTGCAAATTCGCTTCAATTCAAAGCATACGAATTGAAGCTGAACGATGATCAATGCAATTAATTGTAATTCTCTTTTGTTGTTAATCATTGTAACTGAATATTTATTACTTTAACTTTTCAAATTATAAATTTTGATTGAAATTTTGCCGAAAATATTGGATCAATTAAAATATTTTTAATCAGGGACCGCAAATAAGAGTTATGAGATACTGGATAAACTTTTATTTTCAATTTGTATTTAAAAATGATAGAATAAAAGTTATTTTTAAATTTTCAAAATAAAAATTTTTTTTAAATTTATATTTTAGCAATTGAAAATAAAAGTTATTTTTCAATTTGTATTATAAAAATTAAAAATAAAATTTATTTTTCAATTTTTATTATAAAAGTTGAAAAACAAAAATTGAATGCAAATGTCTTTTGAACCGGAAGGTGTATTTCATTCACAAGGGGGTGGTGATTGGTGGGAGGGTAACGTTGCTCCGACTCTCCTTGGCTATGACTTTGTATATATACATCATGTCACTGTTGGAAATACGCCTTCCAATTCAAAAAAAATGTACAGTCAATTTTTATTTTTCAACTTTTATAAAAAAAATTGAAAAATAATTTTTATTCTCCATTTTTATAATAAAAATTGAAAAATAACTTTTACTTTCAATTGCTAAGATAAAAATGAAAAATAAGAGTTAAATTATAATTTTTAAATAAAAATTGAAATTTAATTATTATTTTATAATTTTTTTATTTAGATCGAAAAATAAGAGTTTTCATTTCATTTTTTGGATAATAATCAACAAATAACTTTTATTTAATAATTTATATTTTAAAAATTGTAATCGTTACGGTCCCTGTTTTTAATATCAACAGACTTTTTATCCTTTCTCTTTTAATTTTCACATAAATGTTAGTCATCTTTTTAAAACTAAATAATTTATTTCGACAACTGCTTTAGTTGACGTAAATAAATGTGTAATTTAGTTAATTTTTTTTTAAATATTTGTTTTAATTGATGAGTCCAAAATGCGGCTTTATCTTTTCGGAATTAATTGAAAAGCTGACACGAAATAGTTTTACATGTTTATTACAAATATATATATACATATGTAGAAATAGTTATAGCTAGGATTAGCAAATAATTAAAGACAGTCTCATCTTATATACTAAATGCAGATATATACAATCTTAAAACTATAATTGAGATGCTTATGTACACGTCTCTGATTTGAATGGGTTATTGTTTTTTTTTTTTCATAATTTGCTTAGGGATATTTTCCTAAATGTTCGACATTAATTTCTATACATGTTCTCCAACAACAACAAATCATCCTTAATCATAATCATCTAAATGTAAAGGGAGCCATCGGCTGGGCCAAGATAATGCATGGATATGAGCAGCACATCGATGATCGTCCAGACGCCGAGACCGCCAAAGCTGAACAATTTGCCAATACCCTCCTGCCAATGGCCCAGATAGAAACGATCGGCCCCAAAGCCGCCCAAGGTGAGACTGATGAGGAGTGCCGTGCTCCAACGATATCCCTGCGTCCAGTTGCAGCGCAGATTCCGTGTAAACGAACGGTTGCCCAGGCACAGCACATCCTGCTGGACGGTGCAATTGGTGCGATAATATTTTTCAGCTGCCGAATTGCAATTGGCGTGTTGCTCGCAGTTCTGTTGCCACAGCTCCGTTTGGTAGCAATAGCGACAATTCATTTGCCGCTGAAACGAACGTTCGCCCTGGCACTGGACATTGCTCAGAGGCTCGCAGGTGATGTTCACATCTCGTCCGTACAGACAGTTGAAATTGTAGGTGCAACGAATGCACGGGAACTGCAGACGATCGCAGGGAGTCTCCTTGTCCAGGGGACACAACATGTTTGTGGTGCTGTTGCCATTGTTGTTGTTGCTGTTGTTATCGATAACAGACACTGAGGATGATGATGGCGATTTGCTGGCCATGTTGCCCAGTGCTGGCACAAATACTTCATTCTCATTATTATTATTGTTGTTGTTGTTGTTGTTAATGCCCGCATTGCTGTTGTCCTTGCGCTGATCACTTTTGGCGTCCGTGAGATCCATTTGATTGCCTCCGCTGGCCGTTTCGCTGTTTTTAATACCGGTCAGCACGAATATAACAATTAGCGCTATCGCGGAGCGCATATTCACAACAATGCACTGACGCTGTTGCATCATCTTTGCAGAGCTGGCTATCTACCTTCCTTGCTGGGAAATCACTTGGAATCCTTTTGTTTTCAAGCAGATGTTTCTCGACTGAATCAGATATTTTTTAACAATCGAAAATCGAAAAGTCGCTTTATCGATGATATGCAACAATATATCGATATATTCAATTGCTATTTGCACAATATTGCTGTCGCTATTAGTTGTCACCAGTGCTGCCAATTTAGCTATTTCAACGCTAGATCTAGCGGGCTGCAATTGGCAAATGCGGGATAAATTGTAGAATAGCGGTTAGCGGCAACTATAGCTATTTTCGAAGCAAAATATTATACGCCAAGATGGCGAAAATTGTGCTCATCCTCGGTCACTTCAAGGTGGAATCAACCAATATTGAAGAAATTCTGTTCCAATACTCGAACGTCGACCTTATTAAGTGGTCCAATTTAGAGGATATCACAAGCATTTGGGCCGAAGTGTCCAGCTTCGTGAATGCAGCGGGAAATAAAAGATTTTCGGCACCAACATCATATTTTATAATATTAATAACATTTAATATCGTATTTGTAGATACGGACTACGCCGGGGAGATAAATGCTGTCATAATGATGAAGTGCCAGCAGAATGCTTAACAAAGATAGGGACCAATCATACCTACATATGTACATAAGTTCAGCTGCAGAAGACGACTTGTTCGACGAGCTTGAGAACTTTTCAAAACTACTCGATTAAATCGATAAAAATTATCGTTTCGCTACTGTAACGTTTTTTTAGCTACCAACAAAATTGTCTGGCTATTTCTAGCTTTTTTCAAATGCTAGTTTAGCTTTTCTTTGACCCAAAGAGTTGGCAACACTGCTTGTCCCAGGTATTTCAAAGAATTGGTCGCTGCTTTAAAAAGAAAGTCAAAAGTAACAAGAACAAGGCCTTTTTATTGCTGATTTCAGATTTAAAAACAATAGGCAAAACCTCTTGGTAGTAAATTGTAAAATGAGTGGCGCCACAAAGTGTGATGGCGCCCTGCATGTCAACGTCCGTCTGCATAAATTGGGCGCCCAGTTTGCTGGCGCCTTCCCAAACCTGAGCCAGCCCCAGCCAGTGGGCTTTTACAGCGTCAACGAGGCCGGCGAGTTCCAGGATGACGCCAGCAATGCCAGCTACCTGCTGCTGCCACCGCGCAGCAGCTTGCCACTGGATCTCAATGCGGGCATTGAGAATGTCCAACGCAAGGCGACGCCACCCGAATTCCGCGACACTCACATGTTCTGCCAGTACATCTACAATCATCCGGAGCTTTTTGCCAAGACCAACTCCAATGGCCAACTGCGGCTGGCCGATGACTTTGTCACCTTTCGCGGCATTCTGCGCCTGATCATGTGCACGCCGTACGAGCGGCAACAGGACTTTAAACTGATGGCGACTCGATTGAACGGCACGATTTACATAGCCAAGGTGGAGACGGAGGCGGATCGCATTGACCGCGAACAGATGTCGCAGCGGCAGCTGGACATGTGCTCCTGGGGCTTCAAGTTCGAGCAGTATTGCACCACGGAGCAGCCCAACGTGCCGCCCACCACAAACATTCCCGTGAATGAAGCCAAGGAATTTGCCTGCGTCTATCGTTGCAAACTCAACGGACTGCATCTGTTCTATGGCGCCGAAATGGATGGGATCAAAAGCGATCGTCTAGTGTGCGTACCAAGAATTAATTTTATTATTGTTTAACTGAAAGAAACCATTGTTCTTTAGAGATCTGGACAACCCACAGCAACTGAAGTCCGCCGAGTTTGTGGAGCTCAAGACAACGGCCTATCAGATGAATCGCAATCAGCAGCGCTCGTTTGATAACTACAAATCCCTGAACTGGTGGTGTCAATCCTATTTGGTTGGCATTCGCACCATTCTGGCGGGATTGCGGGACAATCAGGGTCTGCTCCACGACATCAAGGAATACAGCGTGACCGAACTGCATCGCCACAAGCCGTGGAGTCCAGCAGCTGTGGTCACGTTTCTCTCCAACTTCCTGCACGAACTCAAGTCCCTAATGGAGCACATTGACGATCCGCACGATCCACCCGTTGTCATGCTGGACTATATGGCGGGTCAGGGCCAAGTGCTGTACACTGTGCTCCGGGGCACGGATCGGCCGCCAATGTTACCCGACTGGTATCGACAACTGATGCGCGGAGAGACGCAGCCGTAGGATTAAGCAATTTGTGTATAATTTCACTTATATTATAGCATTTTATACCTAATGTTTACATGAAATGGATTTCTATCACTTGAGGTCGCTTGTTTCCAGCAGTGGTACGACGCTGTCGGTTCCCATTTTGATCGAGTACTCGGGACTCGTGGGCTGGGAGCTGACGGGTCGCCGTCTGTCGGTCGCACTGGAGCCCACGATATGTGTCCCAGAGCCGCAGCTTTCGCGCTTCTCGATGACGCAGTCGAAGAAGCGGGACAACTTGACGGCATCGGTGGTTCCCGCCGCCAGACTGCGTGTGTCCCGACAATTCAGCCAGATCTCCTCGGCGCCACATTTGTCAGCTGGCAAGGAAAGTGAAACCGTTCTTAAAGTTGTACAAGGACATACCAAAACATTGATACTGACCTATGCCACCGGATTTTTTGACCGCCGTCTTGGGGTGACGCTTCTCATCGATCAGATCGAGCTTGGTGCCCATCACCAGAATGGGTATCTGTGTGGCGCCCAGAAACTCCTCGAGATCGAAGCGCATGTGTGCGTTGTCCGTGGGATAACTGGGCAGTGGCGATGGGGGCATTGAGCTGCCGCGGCATTTGTACGTGTCCTTGCCCTCCTTGTTGACAATCTCGTAGAGCCAGTCGAGCAGCTGCTCCTGGGACTTGCCATTGGTCAGGTCGTGCACCAGTATCACACCATGGATGCCCGAGTAGAAGGCACTGCGCGTGTTCTTGTGGCTCAGCGACCCGCCAATGTCGAACAGCTCAATGAAGTAGGGACACTGGCGGACGGTGGCCTCCTTGAACTCGTGAATCTTCACCTGGATATTGCAGCCCACGGTCCATCCCGGTCGTATCAGCGACTCATTGTGGGCAATTAGATGCGTCAGGCACGTCTTGCCCACGCCTGGAACAAATGCATTTGCCAGTTGCTCCAAATAGTTGCTAGATGTATTTAATAATTACCTGAATCGCCAACCACAACGATGCGTACACGATTGTTCATGTTTTGTTTTGTTTCGTTTCGTTTCGTTTGTCGTGGCAACAGCTGCAAGTTGTTCCAAAATGAAGGTACTCCCTAGCAGTTGTCAGCTAATGTTTAATAGCTACGAAATACTTGTGATCAACAGTAAAAACAATACAGCTCAGTTCCCAAGTTTTTTTTACTGTGTTTTAAAATTAAATTTATTTTTATTGTTAACATTACAATTTACATCTCTTTTTCCCTCACTCTCTCTTTTGCTTGCGCGCTTATCGGTACGCTGTCAAAAGCTGTTGTGTATAACATTCGACAGCTGATCAGCTGTTGTTAACATAAACGTCGTTAATAATTTATCGTTTCTCGATTTTTTTTAAAATGTTGAATTATAGAAAGGCGTAAATTCTGTTAGGGTAGTAAAAAAGTTGTCAAAGTTGTTATTGTCAGCTGATTTTAATAAATATATTTGTAAATAACTGAAAATGTTGATAATATATTTAACATGCTGCTGAAATGTTATTAGCATTAACAGCATTTGCTACTCGTTATTTCAGTTTTGCAATTAATTAGTTTATATAAATCAAATAGCACGGTGCGATTGCTCTAGCATAACAAACATAAATCGAAGAAAACAGTAGAATTCTAAATACAACGGCTGTTTGAAGAAGATTGAAAAAAAGCTTAATATAACAGGCTGTTAACGCAGCTGCTGCTTGTCGATTACAATAGTTTCGATTGGGGAGATTCGATATATTATAGCAACAGGTTGTTGTGGCGCTCAGTCAGTAATTGCTCGCTCAGTTGATAACACGTCAGTTCAACGCTGCACACGTTGCACGTACATACGTACGACTTGATACTTAAAGTAATTATAAATTTATACGTTTATTTACAACACACACAATAGGCAATTGTTTTCGGGTTGGCTTTGAAGTAATCAACTAATTTAATTTAGTGCTCGACAAGGAACAAGAATAAGAGAAACGACCAATGTGCAAAATAATTATAAGTGCTATAAAAATTATAGTTATGGTATAAATATATGTATGTAGATATACATATGTACATAAAAGTGTTTTAAGACTTGAGAAACCACAAGCATACATGCAAACGTCTACATAATTTCTTATGTGCATATGTATGTATAACAATTGAAAATTGAAATTCATTTGTTTTTTCGCGTACCTATTTATGATTATATATGTATATATGTGAAAGTATGTGTGTGTATCTGCAGGTATTTGCGTGCATCCACATGCACCCATCTGTTGATTTGGCGACCTTGCATTATAGGAAATGTAATTACGAGTACCATTTGATAAAGTTAATTATATTAGTCACACGATCCATATATAAATACATGTACATATGTTCCGCTATTGTGCCATGTGAGATTCAACATCCCAGAATGTAAGATGATTCATCATCATCACCGCTTATACTGAGAACAAATGAACTATGTATATTCTTGAATTATAAACAGCAAGATAAACAATAAGAATGCTTTATGAAAACATTCACTTTTGGCAAATGCGTAATTATCAAATTTGATAAACTGGGATGGAGTCTTCTTGCTCTGTCGGCGTTTCTACGCATGTCATCATATGATACAGAGTCTATATACATAAATGTGTATTATGTGCTTATACAAACAAAAAAAGGGCGTCTTCGTAGAAAACGTGGCCAGGCCGAAGAAGATGATGATGAGTCATCCGTAGGCCCAGACAAATAAAGTTTGAAGCATTTGGGGAAATAACCGATTTCACAACCACGTCGCATAGTTACGAGCCGCGTTTACAGAGGTTGGACTTGGGGCTAATTATATTAATATACACGTATTATGACCAGTGGCGTGCCAAAGAGGGGCGAGCGAAGGTGGACAAGGGGACATTCATCAATTTTTAGTTTTTATCTTTACTTGACTAGGCACTTAAAAGAGCAATATTTTTAAAAAAGCTTTCACTTGTAATTTAATATTTGTAAGTGTACTTGTAATTTAAATGCCATATCACCACTAAGCATACAATAATATTATATGTGTTGTGATATGAGGCTGTTTAAGACTGATTATAAATTTCGCATCACTTTTATGGAATAGTATTGAAATTTAAACGTACTATCCCAATCATTAACGATTAAACAGAAAATGCGTGTAAAAAATTCAAGTTAATAAGAAAACACTTAAGATCTTCAATGGGACAGATGAGACTAAGCTATTTTTATTTGTTATCCATAGAATATTGTATAACTGGATCACCTAACACATCTAAAATATATAAGAAGTTTTTTTTAGCTAAAGCACTGTTTATTTAAATTTTGATACTGTATTTGTTGTTGTTATTAAATGAATTATTTTTGGTTTGTTGTTTTGCCCCGGTTGAAACTTTTCCTAGGCACGCCGCTGAGTTTGTCTGTCAAAATATGACCTAAAAATTGCTCTGTTTATTTATTGTCATACAAAGGTGCGACAACTAAATAAACAAAACCGTCGTGCTCAACTTGTTTATACCCTACAATAATTGCTCTGTTTTTCTTTGCAGTATTGAATCTCAAAGGAATTGCTCCTAACTCAGTAATCTCACACGAAAAACAAAAGAATCAAAACATAAACAATGTATCCATTCGTAAGTATAAACAATTTTTATTATTTTAATTAAATTTGAATCAACGTATACAGAACAGACGATCCTGACAGCTTCTTTTAAAGATATACCAAGACAAACATTCTTTTAATTATCTGCTTTTGACCGAGTTCCTTTTTTTTTTTTTAATTTTTAAATGTGGGGATTTTTTACAAGACTGTGGCATTTTCAGAGTTGGGAGTATAAGTTGATGTATGTACATATGTATTGTAATTTGCATTTTTATAGGGTTCTGGAATGCCACACTCTTCACCACCACAACAACAACAACACCAATATCAACAACAACAACCATATCCACCCAATAATGAGCAACCTAAGGTGCCGTTTGGAGTTGGTTGGGTAACCTCCGCACCGATGCAACAGACTAATAATGCACCATACCCCCCGAATCCAACGCCACTGCCTCCATATGGCCAACCACAGCAGCAACAACAACAACAATTCCAGCATGGCGCCCCTTATCCAATGCATGCGCTATATCCTACCACAACAACAACAACAACAACAGCGCCCTATCCATATCCAACCAATACCCAACCACCAAATGTATCGCATCATCACCAACAACACCATCACCATCATCATCAAAGTAACTTTAATCAGCATACAACTTCGCATGCAGCTGATCGTGGATTTACTCCAGCCATGACGGCACCTTATGGATATGAAACTCCTAGTCATCATGCCCATGATGGGCATGGCTATGGTCATGGTCAACAACATGGCCATGGTTATGGATACGGTCAAGGTCATGGTCATGGTCATGGACAAGGGCAGGGACAAGGACAAGGGTATGGTCAAATGCATGTGCAGCGGTCGCTCAATCAACACTTTACAGCCCATAAAGAGGTTCGTCTTTAACCACTATAAATCTGACTTTCCCTGTCCCGCGAACACAATTCAAAGTTTCATAAAACAAACTCAACACTTTGGGCTAAGACTCATTTCGGTTTGATCCGCTTCCTCATGTAATCGATAAATAATGTTGACAGGAAGAATTTATCGGACTGCTGTTTTTGAGTTGCCACTTATGTATTTGCAGCACAAGGTGGCAACGCCATGACTTATAAATTTATCAGACAGATACGAAACTTTAAAATCGACTATAATTTATCAGTTATTGCAACTAATCGATTAATCTAATTTTCTAATCCGCTTTTAGGGAACTCCCACATTGGTGCCGGCTCAAGGATTTGATCCAGTTAAAGATGCCCACGATTTGCGCAAGGCAATGAAGGGCTTTGGCACCGACGAGGACAAACTTATCGAGATCATTTGTCGCCGCAACAATGAACAGCGCCAGGAAATCCAGCGTCAATATAAAACTCACTTTGGCAAGGATCTGATTGAGGACATCAAATCAGAGACGAGCGGCAATTTTGAGAAATTACTCATTGGACTTCTACGTCCAATTGTTGATTATTATTGCGCCGAACTGAACGATGCAATGGCTGGCCTGGGCACCGATGAGGATGTCCTCATCGAAATACTTTGCACGCTGTCCAACGTGGAAATTCACACCATTAAAAATCAATATTTGCGCTGTAAGACTGATATTAAATACATATCTACTATATCTGTATGTAACATATTTTTATTTTTATAGTATATGGCGCCCATTTGGAGTCGGAGCTCAAGTCGGAGACATCGGGCAACTTTAAGCGACTGCTCACATCCTTATGCACCGCGGCGCGGGATGAAAGTGGGCGGACAGACGTCAACATGGCCAAAGACGATGCCAGGGAACTGCTGAAGGCTGGTGAACTGCGTGTCGGCACCGATGAGAGCATGTTCAATATGATCCTGTGCCAAAGGAACTATCAGCAACTGAAACTTGTAAGTCAGCAACACAAAGTTTCCCATTAATTGATATATTTGATAATATTTGTGTGCATTTTCCAGATATTCCAAGAGTACGAAGGCATGACTGGCCATTCTTTGGAGAAGGCAATCAAGAAGGAGTTCTCCGGCGATATTATGGAGGGTCTCATTGCCATCTACAAGTGCGTCACAAACAAGTCCGAATACTTTGCATCGCGCTTGCACAAATCCATGGCCGGCATTGGCACCAACGACAAACAGTTGATTCGTGTCATCATTACACGTTGTGAGGTACATCTACAATAGGGTGTCCCTTATTTGGTCAAAGTCAATATTTTTAAACGCATACGGGCTAGTTCTGTTCATTAGGTCCTAAAGCACTCAGAAATAAATTTTTATCTCAATCGGAGTATGATAACCCGTGCCGACTTGGATCGGAAAATTTAAGGATTATATGGGACAAAAAAATTTTTTTTTATTTTTTTAATTTTTATTTTTTTATTTTGTTTATTAGGTCCTAAAGAACTCAAAACCAAGTTTTCACCTTGATCGGAGTACGATAACCCATTCAAATTTGCATCGAAACATGGAAAAACAGTATTTTAACACTGATTATACATTTTTCGATGATTTTCATGTTTCGATGCAAATTTAAATGGGTTATCGTACTCCGATCAAGGTGAAAACTTGGTTTTGAGTTCTTTAGGACCTAATAAACAAAATAAAAAAATAAAAAATTAAAAAATAAAAAAAAATTTTTTTTGTCCCATATAATCCTTAAATTTTCCGATCCAAGTCGGCACGGGTTATCATACTCCGATTGAGATAAAAATTTATTTCTGAGTGCTTTAGGACCTAATGAACAGAACTAGCCCGTATGCGTTTAAAAATATTGACTTTGACCAAATAAGGGACACCCTAATCTACAATCATCTTAATTACATGTAAATACCAATCTATTGATGTAAATATTTTATATTTAATTTTTCTAGATTGATATGGCGGACATTAAGGTCGCTTTTGAGCGTTTGTATGGCAAATCGTTAAAGAGCTGGATCAAGGTAAGAAATTATGACTATAATATAAGCTTAGACAAGTTTATAAACTTGTATACACCCTATTGCATCGTTTATGCACTGATTTTTAAAGAATTAAAATGTCATTAAAAAAACATGTCAGGCCCTATAAAGTGCATACATATTTATTTAATCTGACAACATTTATCTTTTATGTAAACTATTCTCTCAGTTGATAAAGTTAATGAAATATCTTGTTTGTAGCTGAATTTGATTGATATATTATAGAGCAATTCTAAACAGCACTTATCGAAAAATAAGTTGAATAAATATTATGAATATACATATATGTAGCTGCTTTAGAAATAATCTAAAAATTTATTTACATTTTGGTACATTGACGATAACAACTCTGACAACTTTCTTTACTTAATAGTCTGGAAGATGAATTAATTATAATACAAATTTGAGTCCAATCTTTTGAATATTCACAGAATATTTACAATTGATATAATAACATAATACAGATATTAATGTTTATGTATTTTTCATTGCTTACAGGGCGATACTTCCGGACATTACAAACACGCTCTATATGCTCTGGTTGGAGAACAACGCTCATCTTAAACTGACAACACCCCCATGGGAGAAAAAACCAAAAAAAAACAAAAAAAAAAAAATCAAAATAAAACAAAAAAGAAAAGAGGATTAATTGATTTGCATTATTGCGCATACAATTTCTTATGTATTTTAAAAGTGTCTATTTGTATATTTATATGATGTATGTTGACTATGAAGTAACTATTTTTATTATTATTATTATACTATTCTAAATAAGGAATACAATTCCATTTCGAATTGTATAAATAAAACATCCCAGTGCACAAACTAAATTAACTTTATATAAACAATAACTACTCTTGTGCCTCAACGAATCTCTAAAGATTATGCAAATGCATTTATATTAAAGACGAAACGATTTATGAATTATCTAATATATTTATGATGTACGTTATTTGAATGTTATACACTTTTAACTGTGCTTGTATTACTTGAATTGATGCTCGTCCAAATTGCGCTCTTTTATTTGAATAATGTCTCAATGTCAATGTCAATTGAAGTGGATTGGTTTATGGTCGCGATTTAAATCCACGCATCATCGACCAAGTTTACACACTGCTCGTATTTTAACTACATGTATTTTAATAAATGTTCCGACAAGGTCTTTAAATGGCAACTCACTTTGTATTATTCGGTTTGGATTTTGGTTCAACTGACTTTTGTTTACATCTGCTTGTTAATGATATGCGGAATTTTCACATATGTGTAATTGAATTAATGAAATAGAATAATAATTTAGATTATTGTCTATTTTGTTTGTGCAAATTATGACTATGTGGCAATACTGTTTACATTCACATTAAGATGATAAAAGTTGTATAGATTATAAGGGAATTAAACGTTTCAAGCAGCGTTGCCAAAATTAGTCCGTTAAAATAGACAGTTTTGAATAAGCAAGTTTTAAAGTAAAAACAAAAAATATGGTACTGTTTTTTAGCAAACTTTTATTTTATTTCAAAATTAGAATGCAAAGAAGGTAGAAATAAAATAGCAGAATGCTATAAAACACAAACAAGTTTTTATATTATTTCTTCAAAAATTGTTGATTCAAATCTGTCTTTTTTTAACATTGACAGTTGGCAACGCTGGTTAGCAGTTACTTTGGGAAATCTATGGCCAGGTGGCAACGCTGCCTAAGCTTAGCATGAAGTTAAACTTGTTAAGTAATTTTAAACAACTTTAAATTAAGCTAACGAAATCAAGCTTGTTAAATAACACTATTAAAGCGGTCTTTTGATTATAGTTATTAAAATCGGTAAAACATATGTACCATATACTTGTCTCACTCTAACCAAGGTAATTAACTATCAGTTACTTTAGAACTTTAACCTCGACAAATAGGGAATCGTTTCTCAAATAATTGCGACTGGTTATAACTTTGTGGGGTATGTGAAAATACTGATTGCTCTGTATGTAATCGTCGCTTTTCTTGCGCACATAGATGGTCTTCACGTAATCCTGGGACTCCAGCGGAATGCTGCCCTGATCCCTTATGATAATCTCGGCCTGAAGGCGACACGGCCAATTCAGAAGAGGATCGTACTCGCCAGACAAAACATTCAGACAGGCAATCAAATTGCGACCCTTCCACGTTCCCTTGCCATTCAAATAGATGTCCAGCTGTGGGATTTAAAAAACACATTGTAAATAAATTAAATAAAATTTATATGATATTCCTTCGGGATCAATCAGATCTCACCCTCAACGCATATCCGAAGGCCTTATTGGAGAACATGGCGCTGTGGAGTATGGTATCGTATTGTTTGGCCTCCTCCAGCTTCTTGGAATAGTCCTTGATGCGCCAAATTAAATGGCCTAATATAAAATATTTCGAATATTTGGAGAACTCTTTTCCATTTATATCTTTTTTTTTATGTATATTACCTCGAATATTTTGCACACTTGCGATTCTTTGCTGCATTGCCAGTTGATTCTCAATATCGGATATATTCTGCATGGTCTGATGCAGCGATTTATCCAGATCTTGGACGATCACATTCATTTTGTCGATCCTCTCCTCCGTCTCGCAGACAATGCTCTTCACGTTCTTCACCTCGTAGTCTAGTGTTGCTTGCTTTGAGGTCGCGAAATCGCTGCTTGTGCCCAATTTGGTTTTGATGTCCTCATTGATCTCCTGCAGGAACTGCTCGATTTGTACAAATTTGTCGCTAAAATGTATAGGGTATAGTTTAGAGTGTGAATATGAGTGATTGGCTAGTAGATACCCTGTAGAAGGGGCGCTTAGGGGCTTTTATTATTTTTATGAGACTTATTGATTCAGCAATCAAATTGTAGGGGTTAGTTGCTTAGGCAAACTGATCGACTAAAAGATACCCTGTATCAAATAATAATGTCAAATGCTGTAATATGCGCTACTTTTATACATAAGACAGGATTTATACAGTGTAAACTTATCAAAAAGAATTATAGCTTATCGACTCGCAGATACCCTGTTGAAAGATGCAAAATAATCTTATTTAAATTATTTTCTCTCTACATTGAAAAAATTAGAAAAAGTATAACTATATCGAGCAGTGTATTAAGAGTAAATTAAAGTGAAAGATAAGAAGATACCCTGTAGTTAAACATGAATTGCTGTATTATACAATTCTTACCTTTCACCCATAAATTGCAAATGTTTGCCAAAATATGTACGATATAAATGTGCAGCAAATTCAAAGGAACGACTATAAGATACTCTGTTCCTTGGTAGAAAATTCTTGAATATAAATTTCATACAATCTACAGCTAGCTAGAAAAGTTATCATTGAAATTTTTAACGCACAGTTATAAAAGCTAATTTAAATAGTCGACTACGAGATACCCTGTGGTAAGGTGTAAAATGCTCGAAAAAATATTCTATATGTATCGCCTAAAAATTAGTTTAGTTTATCAAACGCTCTACATTTGATTTCCGCAAATATAATTTCCGTATCGGTCAAAAAAATTAAAATTTTTTCAATTTCCAGATATCCTCTGTTACTTATAGTATATACATTTATCTTTATAGGGTATGCGTGTAACTTACCGATTCAATCGTTCATTTTCAAAGACAAGTTCCTCCAATTTGATGATGTTATCATTCAGCTGATTCTGATGGTAACTCACGTCCGCGGACAGTTGATTGATGTGCTGTTGCATATCGTCCAGCTTCAGTTCCACTTGATCTTTCAGTGACTAAAATAAGTTTAAAGAAGATAAGATTAAGATGTTCTCTGATGCTAATCTTGCCCCCTAACTTACCTGCGTTATATTGCAACAGTATTGCGTGTCCACCTGACTTTGTTCCGTGGCAAACACCCGTTGGGCACCCTCCTCCTCCAGCTGGCGACGCAGCTCACTGATGCTCTCATCGGTGTCCCGCGTCCAATCCTCGACCACCTGGTTGTGTTTGCGTATGTTGCCCACATCGGTGATGAGATGCAATCGCTGTCGTATCTCCTCATTCAGCACCGATCGAATGGTTGCTATATCCTGTTCCAGCACCTGGACACGATGATCCGCATGCTGATCCAAACGCTCCATGCTGGCGCTCAGTCGCTGCTGCAGATTGTGCTTGTTCCGGGGACACTCCTTGAGATGCGATCTCATGCGGATGCGCGGTATAAAAACATTACAGCTATTCGGGCACTCTTCCAGCACCTGGCCACAGTGTATCAGGTGCTCCTGTAGAAGCAGAAACAGAAAAATTCTCAATCACTCCATGATTCGCTGGGAATCGAACCTGAACCCACCGTGAAGGTTTGGGCATCGAACCACTCGTTGCAAAAGAGACACGATGATTTCTCGTATTTGATAATTGTCGTCGATTTCGAAGATGTTGGCGTTGATCTATCGTCTGTCAATGACTTATTGTTGTGTGACATCATGAGTGGGTTAACAACCACTGGCAACCACCGACCGCACTGCACCACATTCCACGCCAAATAATTTACCAATTCGTAGTTACGTTAACCGCCTCTAAACACAATAAATAAAAAAAAATAAAATTACGAAAAATATGATTAAGAATTTTCTTTGATATAGTCATACACCCTCACACACGTATATATTTTATAGATAAACAGTGAGTCAAGTAATTGTGTGAACAAAATGCCAAATTCACAGATTAAAAGAAAAAATTTATTTTAATTCTATATTTGTTTTTTTTTAGTTTTACTATAATTGTTTATTAAAATTCATTATTGAAAGAAGTAAAAATCAATAAATAATGAATTCCATTGAGCTAAACTACTTTTAAAAATATACAAAAATATGTAAACTTGTTTTTAAATTGTCAAAACAATTATTTGAGCAACTGTAGTTAAAGATATGGTATTGCACTTGTGTGTGTGTGTGTGTGTGCGTAAATGAGTCGTCCCTGAAAAAGCAAAGCTGCCTCAACTGAAGGTTACACACACACACACATCTATATAATATATATATATATATACATATGTATGTATATTTGTATGCTTAGTGAGAGCCACTAAAAATCAACCAGCTTGCTTTCCGTCCAACAACTTATTAATAATGCTCTGGGATCAGTCGAGCAATTTGTCTTTGTCTCGTTTCAACTATAAAACTTACAGGTTCAAAATAAACACACACACGCACACACTCACTATCTCACTCTGTAAGTGTGTGTGCGCGAGATATCATTATCAATGAAATAACTGTGCAATCAAATATTTTGGTATTGCAACAGTGAGAAGTATCACAGCAATACGCGACAGTCAAACAGATAACATACGAAATGAAAATGGAAATGAAAATCGAAATCGGAATGGGAATAGGTCAATGCGAAGCATAAATACCTTGTACCTTTTATGGGAAGTAGGGCATGATTGGTCTAAGTGTAGCCTACATTAGTCCTATAAATTTTTCAGTTCAACAAATTGAATTTCAAGCTCAGCTCAAACTAAAACTTTGTTGAATTGTAAAATAAATCATTTCGAAAATTCAATTTTAAGTTTTCTCATCTTACCTTGTACTCTTTAAGCACTAAAATAGTGAAAAGATCTTAAAATATTATACACCAGTAAAAAACTCTCATAGAATCCCGATAATCATTAAAATTGCAGAGTGAAAAATTTCAAAATCGTACTTACGTCAAGTATTATGTACTCTATTAACGATATTCCGGGCTTTTGGCATCGTTTAGGGCAGCGGTGGGCACGCATGGGCTCTGGGAGCTAGCAGCTGCTCCCAACTTTATTTCTGCCTATTTGGCGCCGTGAAGTCGCACAAAGCAACTGCATTTTGCCACTTCAAATTTATGACCGTCATAAAAATCAACAAGAACAACAACATAGCAAAAACGCAGTGTTATTTCTCCGACATCGCGTCGTTTGTTGTAGTTGTTTAGGTATTTAATTTATTTTCCTATATACCTTATCAGGGAAAATCTATTATAACGGTAACAAATTTCTTATGATTTTTGAAACATATTTTCTTTATATATTATGGTGTATCTCATCTCAGCATGCAATGGACATTTTAAAACGGCTTTATTACGTTACGTTATTTGGGAAACAAGTACGTCCCAGCGGTTGGTTAAGAAATTGGTTTTAATAATTTATCCCAGTATACAGAAAAACTTTAAAGCAACTACTTTAGAGTCATTTAAGAAACAATTTCAGAATCAAACAATTTATTACTACATCAAAACAGATGAACTAGCAATTTAACTGAGAGGTCATCTTGCTCTCTAGATTTGGAACTACCGTAAAAGTGCTACCTTATAGGAAGTGCTCAGTAGCTGGTACCAACTAATTGGCAATGCCAACAAATTGCAGGGAATTCTTATCGTAAATACGCAGATAAACAATACAAACTCGTGTACACAGAGAGATAGACCCGTGTCGCTGTATTACAATACGCCCCTGTTTGTCGGAAATGGGGTTTCTGATACTCGTACTCGTCAAAAGGGTGCCCAGCTTTATCTTTGTCAGTTGCATTGATGAACAAGTCTCAGTCATTGCATGATGAGCCAATAACAATTCACACTACTTTTCCTGAAATTCCGCAAAGCCAAAAGAAAAAAACTTCATAAATTGTTCAACAAATAATAGTTCTTTCTTAAAAAAAACAAAAAAAAGTTGGTTGTGTATGTACATAAGTGTAGGACAAAAATAAATAAATAGATCGTATAAAAATTATGAACTTAGACTAAGTATTATATTACAAGTAGGTTGACTCGAACTTTCTGCGCATCTCGAGCTTTCGTTGTTTTCCGGGGAAAATGCTGAATGTCTTGATATTGAGACCTCGCTTCAGCATTCGCAGTGTGAAATCGGGCAACAGGCAGGCAATGACTGTCAGGAGGATGTACAGCCAGACGGGCAACGAGGCCAACAAATTATTATATGCCCAATAAATATCCGTATCATAGTCCCTGAAGAAATCATACACAATGGGTCAAAGATAAAAACCAATTTGAAGAAAATTCAAAACTTACAGATTGATGACATTATAGATGACGGTCGTGACCATAAATGCAAGTATCGACAATACCAAGGTCGCAATGTACCAAAATGACAGATACATCGATTCCAGCCAGAGCTTTAGGTTCACTATGATCACCACAGCCCAAATGAGTAAAGTGCCAAAGCAGGAGAATGCCGCCGTTTGACCTCCGTTCAGGATAACATTGTTGAACGAGAAGATGCAGTAGGCGAAGTAAAAGATGATCACTGAATGATATACAGCGAATAAAGTCCACATCAGGAAATAGGGCCAATGCAGCTGCTTGTTGTCCGTGTTCTTCTTGTAGAGCTTTGGGTTTCTGTGGAAGTTAGAGAAAAGAAACAGTTTTCTTAAACATCTCAATCTCGAAGCCATTTCTTAATCGATCGTTAGAAAATTTGAAAAATACACGGAGTACAATCTAATAAAAGCGTGAACCAAGCAAGAATTCCGTGTTTTAAAAAAGCGGTGGGCACGCAGTGGCTCCGGGAGCTAGCGGCTGCTCCCGAATTCAGATATCGTGCCCACTGCTGTTTTAAAAGATGAGTTGGTAAACCAACCATTTTGGAAGAAAATGTAGAAGATCGTCAAGAAATTTTTAGAATTTGAAGAAAAGAGTTAAAGTGAAGCGTAGACCAAAAAAAACTCCTCAACTTTAAAGATTAGTCGGTAAATTATCTTTTAAAAAAGTAAATGTATCCAGAGATTGTAATTTAACTGCTCTATTTTTCAGTCGATCGCCAGGAAATTTTTAGATAGAGAAATTTTTAGAGATAAGGAGTAAAAGAGAAAGATGAGCTGCAAAATTGATTTGATACTTAGAAATTTAGCAAGGGATTCAACTTTTTAATCAACCGTTAGAGCAATTTTAATTTGAAAGAAATTTGAAAGATGAGCTGTTAAATGAACAATATTGAAAATTATGCAATATGGTTTGTCATTAAATGTGTTATCTGATATAATCGGACAAAGACTGTAGCTGAAGTTACAGGGTATTTTGGACAGGGCACTTACTGCATCAGCTTCTCCTCGGTGTAGGGCTTCTCGGTGAGCGATATGAAGAGAATGGGCAGCGACGTGTAGATCACATTGTAGAGGGTCAGGAACAGAGAATCGTAGACGGAGGATGAGGAGAAGAGCGTGTGGAATTGAAAGAGGAACATGATGCCCATGAACAAGATGTTCTTGTAGAAAAAGTAGAGCACCAAAAACGATAGACGAACACTGTGATAATGGCCATGGACGAGGAGCAGTCTCTTGAGCATGCAGAACTTGGCAAAGGCAAAGTCAGCACAGCGAGCTGCCTGTCGCCCCTCGCGGCCCATGATGCCGATGCCGACGTGGGCCTCTTGGATCATGGACACATCGTTGGCCCCATCGCCGATGGAGGCGGTGTTGTAGTTCTCGTTGGATGACTTGATCAGGGCAACCACCTCGCTCTTCTGCAGCGGACTGAGACGGCAGCAAAGGACCGCCGTACACTTGACCGCGACATCGCGGAACTCCTTGGGCGCCTCGGCGAGGGCAACGCCAAGACTCTTGCCATCGATGAGCAGGGCACACTCCTGGCCAATGCCAAAGACAATCTCGCGCTCCAGGACATTCAGATGCACGAGCAGATCGTCCCGGCTCTTGCACTCGAGTATTATGTACTTCTTGGCGTCGGGTGGGATGTGACCGCACGACAGGGCGATATTCAATGCGGTCTCCACCTTGTCGCCGGTCAGCACCCAGATCTTGATGCCGGCCGCCTGCAGGGATACCAGAGTGTCGGCCACATCATCCTGCAGGGCATCCTCCACAGCGGTGGCGCCCAGTAAGTCGAGATCTGTCAAGGAATTCGTAAACTGTATATTATATCTCTCGAAAACTACACAGATCGAAAAAATCAAGCATATTTAACTCAGGGATTAAAGCCCTAACCGTAATCTTTTACCGGTAAAAACCGATTGAAATTTTAGACCGTAACTGAAACCGTAACCGAAAAAAAACATACATATGTTTAATTTTGAATTATTATTTGTGATATTCATGATCGTATTTTCATAGCAATGAATAAGCGCAAATAAAATAGATTTGTTAAATGAAATATTAATGTTGTTAAAATGTAACTAAACTACATTAAACTGAAGAATTTGTGAAATAAATGTGTGAATTAAGCATTAAGAAAGTAATGCCTTTTTAATTATTATTATTATATAATTAATATAATTATATTTTTCCAAAAATAATTTTATTTTGTGAGCCGAAACCACACCGGTACTTCAAAACCGAAACATACAAAATCCGGCTCACCGTTACGAAACCGTAACTGAAACCGATATTCGTTTCGGTTTTAATCCCTGTTTTTAAATTGATTGCTCACTAATATTAAAAGTACTATAATTAAGTATCTCGATCTTATTTCAAGTACGAAGTAAGTATTTTCGAAATTAATCCAAATTTTATTTTGGAACAACTTTTTTCGCTCAGTGTACGTGCTCATCTTGAGGCCACTACTCACCACTCTCAATCCTTGAATAGCACTCCTCGCTCAGTTGCTTTCGATTCTCCAGCGAGCTATTTGCCTGCGCCAGGGAATTGACAAACTCCTGATACTCGGCGTCCGAGATCTCTCGCCGGGCGATCGCCAAGGTGCGCAGGCCCAGGCGGGCAAAGTCACTGATGTGACTGTCCGTCTTGGTAACCATATCAGCCGAGCTGTTCGCGCACAGTGGGAACACATAGCTCTCGGCCCCCTTGGTGTAGATCCACTTCTTGCCGCCCTCGTCCCGCACAATCACGCTCATGCGCTTCCGGTCAGAGGTGAACTCAAGCACATGCAGCCGATGGAAGGCGTCCTCCTTGGGCTTCCCACTGTTGATCGGTCGCTTGTAGTCCAAGTGGGGCGGCACAATCCTCACCCGCAGCACCTCGTCGTCGTCGCCCGTGTAGACGAGGCCCAGGTTGGCGCAGGCCTCCACCAGGGCCTTCTCATCGGGACTGGAGGCCTGGTAGTCCAGCATGCTGTGGGAGAGAGAGGGAGCAAATGGAATGAGATGTGGAATGCGAATGGATGGAATATGTGGAACAGAGAAAATTAATCAATTGAAACATGTGGAATGTGTGAAACTGCTGAAGCTAAGATTTCGACAGTTGGATATCTCAATGGAGACAGAGAAAGCACTTGTAAGAGTGAATTAAAATCAGTTGAAACGGATGGAATATGTGGAACAGCATAAGCAAAATGAACTGATCGTTCCCTTGGAACAATTTAGTGTACCAAAGAGAAGGAGAAATTAAAATACCAGAGATGCGAATCGCGTTAAAGCAGCTTAGACGGCGGAACAGGTAAATGAAACAGTGGAAATAATTGAAACAAGTTGAAAAGTTAAGACAATTGAGAATGGTGGAACAGCTGACATAGTTGGTACGATTGAAACTGGTAAGACAGTTTCTTGAACAGTTGCTGGAACACTAAAAGCAAGTGGAACAGTTGGAATTGGAACAGGAAGAAGGGAACTCACCACAACGTCTGCTGAATCTCCTGTTTTCGCCGCTGCGACTCGGCGCGAATGAGCATCGTCGGCTGCCGTGTGAAAGTGGGCGCCGCATAGGACTCCCGGGACACGGTGCTGCCGGCACGAAAGAGTCCGCCGACAGGTGGCGTTTGGTTGCCCACGGGACTGGTCAGATACGCATTGGGGGCGCCATACGAATGGGCACGTCGATGGCCCAGGGCGGCGCCATTGTGCGCCTCCCCGAACTGCGGCAGATCCCGCTCCGAGGTGGAGCGCTGGAATTGCAGCGAAATGGGACGCATAATCGGAGGACTGTGCAGGCCACCGCTGGAGTGACATCCGTTTGCGGATGTCCCACTGCCAGGCGCCTCGCCAGGGGATGCAATGTGTACCTTGTTGGACCGGGCGAAGTTCGGACTGCGCTTGACGACCTGCGGACGCTTGCGACGCTCCACTTTGTAGCTGTCGTCCGGGAAGAGCAGGGGATTCACATCCGACGACGAGGTGACTGTGGCATTGACCCCATTCGGATGCACCGACAACGATGTTTCGATCGTGTTGCTCACGTTGAGCTCACTGTGCTGACTAGAGTTGTGACTCTCCTCCGTAATATCGGATATCGAGTACATTTCCGGCGGACCCGACTTGATCGTCTCCTGTTTGTTGGCCGCGTTCTCCGCGGGCGCCTCTTCCGTCATGCTGGTGGCCACCTGGACGGTGTGACAAATGGCCAGTGCTTGAAAGAAGACTTTCTGGTCCATCTGGAATGGAAAGAGAAATTCGAGTAGAATCGAATTATGTAGAAAACGCTACAGTCGAAGGTAGTCGACTGTGAGAGACCCTGTACTTATTCTATATAAAAAACTAGTGATGCAAATCCAATTTATGGATAAGACAAAAATCGATTTGCCGATATATTGCCAAAAAATAAACTATCGAGTTAAAGTACTTGAAAATTTCCTCCGTTAAATTCGGGCTATGGATTTTTTAATAAATCTATCATATTTGGTAAAATTGTTGTGGAGATAATTATACGATTGTGATAAAATTTCTAAGACACATCAGAACTACAATTTTTTATCATATCTGCCGAGACTGTTAAAAAAGAATTGGATTTGCTTTGAATATATTGAATCTACATACATACCAAGTACTCTAGATCTTAAGTCTCTAAGTTTTTCTTGCTTACAAATTAAGTAAGCACAGGGTGTAAAAATTCTGTTGGCATTGTAATCACAAAAACTTACAGTGAATTTGTTAATGTCAGACAAGGCTTTGGTCTCCGCCTCTTCCAGACGCGTCTTCTTATAGTTGTACTTGTGTCCCGCTATCGAGCACTGCTGGAAGTTCATTTCGTTCTTGGTCAGCGTGCCCGTCTTGTCCGAGAAGAGTATATTGATCTGTCCGAGCTCCTCGTTCAGATTCGATGTATTCACAATGCACTGTTGATCCGTCTCCTTCTCGTAGAGCTCGTTATCCCATTCCATAAAGAAGCCGCCAATCACACGCTGCAATTCGATGGTCACATACAGCGAGATGGGTATCAAATAGTTGAACAGTATCAAGAACGATAAATAATCCTGCAGGAACTGCTTGACGCTATAGCCGTCCGCTGCGGGTCCCAGATACGTCAGTTTTGGTATCACAAATAGCTCATTATATCTGAAAAGGAGGCATATTTATTGTCAGGCATTCGCTTTTGATAAATTGAAGGTATTTGAAAATGAAATAAAATGCCTTTAAATAAATTCACTCCCAATTGCCTCAACTATCCTCTAAGGATTCTATACCAAATGTACCTCTTCTGAAAGTATCTCTCAGCATATCATGTTTAAAGGTGTTGTCAGACCTTACGATCGACACTAAATCATTTCAAAAACTTAATTTTTTCATTTTAATCAGTCTCACGTTAAAAATAACGAAAATAGCAAATTATTTGGCAGTCTGGCAACGCCAAAGTCTTAAGTTGGCAGTCCTCTAACAATGAGTTAGCAGAGCTTATCGAAAAGTTAGTAGATTTGAAAAATATGCCAAGGAACTGTACTAAAAATTTATAATGTAAATATATGAGAAGAGGATGAGCTGTAGTAAAGTGCGAGTTAAACTTACCTTTTAAGGAAATAGAGCAAGGTAACTATGGCTATTAATGCTATAAGTATAAAAATTAGAAATCTGTTGACATATGTTTCGCTGGATGCGGTCTTATTGCGGGTAAGGCGACTGTTCAATTGAAGTTTGGTTGCCATGCCCGTGTATATGGCACAACCGATCACACACTCGGTGTTCTTGACGCGCGAGCCGCGTAGCAGTACATTCTCCGAGGATAGGGGCAGGACACGTCCCTCGCCGCCAGCTAGCTCGATTTTGCCATTGAAACTATATAGATCAGTGCCGGGAGTTTCGCACTCGATCATGCCCAATTTGTGCATTTCCTCGATCGGTACGGTCGGCAGATCTCTCGGTACCGTGAGCGTCTTCAGGTTCGACTCGCCATCCAAATTGGCAGTCGTTATAAAGCACTTGCCATGGGGATCTGTCGATCGGAGTATTACCAGATCACAGGGCACATCGCAGTCCCGCTCCACGACAATCAGATCTCCGGGCGCGACGTTCTGCGACTGTATTATCGCCTCGACGCCATTCTTAATGACAGTCACTGTAAGAAAATAGTGCGAAATATAGCAAATTTTTTCGATATTTTTAAGAAACTACTTTAAAACCGTAATGTAAACATACATTGAAAAATCAGCAACAAATTATTTCATCGAAATGAATTTAAAATAAATTTAGAAATTTTTTCGAAACCATGATCAAAATAACAGAATAGAAGAATAAAGCTATGGAAGTTTAGAGCAGCGATGGGCACGAAATCTAAATTCGGGAGCACAATAATAACAGCTACAACAACCACCGCTGGTTTAGAGTGCATCTGATTTAGGACCCTGTCAGCATTTAAAAGTGCACTTTGTATTTACAAATAGGTTTTCTTAAAACATTTTCTTTTTTGGGAAAACTCGATATGTCGTTATTATTTGGAAATAAATCGACAACTCGATTAATTTTTTGTCGATATAAATAAATAAATATTTACCCGGTGATCGGTTGACGACATTATCAGTTCTATAGCGTAGAATGTCTTCATATCCCTGCTTGGCAGCTGTAACGGCAATCACAAAGACTAGGGGCAGCAGGGAGGTCATTGGCGATACGGGACTGTCTACAAAAAAGAACAGAAACCGTAAGAAGAAGTTAAAGTTAAAAATGGGTCAAGTTGAGGTTTAGTTACTTACCGATTAAAAGTGATATGATTGTCATAACTAGAAAATAAAAATTAGCTATACGTCGAAATTGTTCCAATAGATTCTGCGGCAGAAATGTGAGCAATGTGTATTTTGTGGACTTGATGCGATTTTGATTCTTTGGCTTTTTCTTCTTAACATCCTCCGAGCCTCCAATTTGTATTTGTAGCCAGTCATTTATTGTGCTTACTCTGGAGCCCTAGAAGACATCAAATACAATATACATAAATTTGGCAATTCTATGCAGTTTATTTAGTTGTTGATTCAGTTAGTATATCAAAACTTTTTAAAACAAACATTTTTTTTATTTACATTTATCTCCACTTTTCTATGCTGAATTTCTTAGATTTAGCCTTTAATGAACTTTATTTAAACTCATAATACAAGCTTAGGATCTTTTTTAGAACGACTGCACAGCTTTCTGAAGCAAAGTAACAGCTTAACAAAGTGTCCCAAAATATAGAAGACGGCACTACGATTTGGTGTTGATTTCTAAAAGTAACCTCATAAAGGTAGTTCTTAAGAAAACGTAAACAAAAGGCCTCACAGGAAAAAAAATTATTGGAAATCTCAATAAAAATACAACTTTTAAGAAATGACATTAATAAATTCTACCGATAAGTATCTTTTCAAAAGCCTGACCAAAATTCTGATCTTTTTACAAAGGTAGGTTTATAATGGAATCACTGTTCCCATCTCTTAAAAGTCTCTTAGAATATATCTAATTTATTTCCAGATAATCTTATTAATAAATTCTTGGCAAAAAACCTTTTTTTCTTCTTATTAAATAGTTGCTTTTTCCCATAAAGTAAAGAAGAAATTGATTTGTAAGCATATGTTGAATATTATTCTAGCGCGCTGCCATAAAAATTCAAATAGTTTACTTAAAGTCAAGTTCAATATCAATAGGTTGAACTGTATAGTATGAGTTATGATTGTAAGTAGTATTTTATTGTAAATGATACAGACATTAAATTTTATTATTGAATCTTTGGTTACGCGTAGTCCACATAATTGGAATGATTCTTCCGTCTTTTTGGAGGCTGTACAAATTAAAGCAATGCTTGACAATCTGTTTGGCGAAACATCAGTGCGTTTGGTTAGAAGGTTAATGGGGTTAATCAATACAGAAATTTACGTATGTATGAACATATGTATGCACATAATATCCATACTCGTATGTGATCTAGGGGGAAAGTTCTGTCTGTGATCTGTGACGCACCTTACGCTGTTTCCATAGGAATGTCTCTTTGAGATAGAACTGCGGTTCCTGTTCTCTCCAATGGTATTGATATTGATGCTGATTTTGATGTCGATGCTGATGTTGATGCTGATGTTGAGGATGATGATATCTGTTACCAATCAGATCAATGCGCCGAAAACCGCTTAGATAGTCATGGCCAAAGAAATTCATTGTCTAACATCTGGCTGACAAACCATAACAGATCAACCGTCTTTGTCATAGATAATTTGTGCATCTTCTCTACAATTCTCTGTGCTCAGCCAAGAGAGAGAGAGCGCGAAATTGAGATTGAAAGGGAGTAGAAAAGTAGAAAAGTTGAATGACGACAACTACAATACTTGTTAGGTCGATTGTCTCATATGTTCTTCACTTTTTTCTTCATATTATTTTGAATTTAAATTTTTTTTTTTTGATATCGCAGATTGGTTTACATTATATGACCATAAAAACAAATACGATAATTGTTTCACTTTTGGTTTGATTTACAATACGAAATTTCACTGGGCGTACTTTTTAGATGAATTTCAAAAACGCCTTTTATACGATCTCGAATAAACGATATATCGACACTTTGAACCATCCGAAGATAATCAAATTTTTATTTTGCAGTATGATAGTGCATAAACGATATTCCATTTACAATCATTTAAAAATCTTTTATTTTGCGATTCTACATTTACGATATTCCATATAAAATAATATAAGAATTGATTATCCTACGATATTTTATTTATGATCATTTCAAAACTATATATTTTGCGACATTCGATATATAGCTTTTACGATATTCCATATAAGGTTATTGAAGAATTATTTAGTTTCGATACGATATGGCATAGGCGATATTTCACAAAAGATATTTGAAGAATTGTTTATTTTACAATTCGATGTTTACGATATTGAAAATTTTTTTGATCTACGATACGATTAAGTGTTGAAGATATTCCATATACGTTAAAAAAATGTTTTGCGCGCACTTAACGTGACTTTTAAACAGCTGATCCGGAAGAAATGCCTTTCTTACGATATTCCAAATACGATATAGCGTCACTTGGCAATTGGCACCTGACACCTGAGATACCGAAGATGTTCTTTCTTTCTTTCGTTCTTTCGCACTCCGTTTGTCACAGATATACGATAAGATGTACATATATCGTAAGCGATCTACAATATCATCAGCTGCTATACGTGTGATCGTTTGCATGCATTTGACTCTTTCTTTCCAATTTGTTTTGTTGTTGTTGTTGCTGTTGTTGCTGTTGTCAGCACATTAAAAGGTATAACCTTAAAACGATGTTAAGTGGGTAATTTTAACACTTCAATTGAACAGTTCTCTATGCACATACTGTATTGTTATATTGTTATTGACGTATGTATCTGTATTGTTATTGTTGTATAGATCAGTGCGTGGTATTTGTTTTTCGCATTTACATGACTTTTAGATATTATTTTTTTTTTAAATCTCTCAGGTATTTTACACCGTCGATATCACGTAATGAGAGCTTTAAGAACTGCCATTTAAATTTTAATTTTAGTTAATTATTCAAGCATATATTGTATATGTACAATATATTTTCTTTTACGTTGTAAAACTGACACAGTCACAAAATAAATCAGTCAAAATCGATCGGTCAACGTTTCTCTGGTTCCCAAGATACAACCAGAGGAATACACAGATACAGATACATTTGAATCTGTAAGGTTAAGAGAGCTGCGAAAAAAAAAAACGACCGCAACGATGTGCACAACTTAAAGCCCGTTCTCACACTGAACTGAGTCTCAATATGATCTGCAATTCCCATTCCCATAACGATTCCGATCTCAATTTCGATTCTCAGTCCCTGTCCCCCCAAATATTCGTGAAAATACTCTCAAAAACCTATTGACGTCTATCGCTGTACTATTCGGGATGTATAATTGTAGCGTTGTTCGAGTTTGCAGTACTCGTATCTCGATACAGAAGTCATAGCTCTGGCTCGTCTTCTCTAGTTGTGAGTTCAAAGTGCATGCTTAATTTGCCGGCTCGTCAAATTCGTCAATATTCGACATAAAATTTAATATATTCACGAGTACTCATGTACATACACTGACTGAATTGTCTAAAATACGAGCTGTATGTAATCTATATACCCTGTTAATTATATTCTATTTTATCCATACCACTTAAATGTTGAAAATTTTTCTTTAAAGATAATTTTATCATTACCTTTGCCAAATTTATTTAACTTTTAATTTAATTATAAATTATAGCTTTAGTTTTAATTAAATTATCAATATTTAATTTAATTTTTGACGACAAATGTAAGTAAATAAATTTAGTTGCACTTATTAAATTTTCTGTTTAAAGTAACTTTACATATTTACAGGGTATTTGCGAGTCGCAGTGCATTCAAAGTTACATTAGAATTTCTCTCTCACGAAACAATGTATAAGTTAAAGTAATAAACACCATCGTAAACTTGAAGATAATTAAATATATACAAATATATTTCTTTCCCATGTTTAATTGAGAAACTTCAACAATAAGTACTTAGATACTTATATATTTATGCTGGGATTTGAATTTAAATCTGTTTTTGCCCGAAGTAAATTAAGATAGTAAAATCGTTTTTGATAAATTTTAGTTTTTTTTTTTTTTTAGATTTTTTTATGTCCGTTTTTTCAATGTCTCAATAAAGTTAAAAACAGTAGAAGTTCACAAAGGATTATAAGTCAAATTATATGTTAAATTAATAAATTTATATATCATGTGAAATTATGGATGGAAAAAGTTTTCAAATTGTGGCAACGCTGTGCTGTAAAGCAGTGAATTTTTGGGTGACATTGAAAAATTACACAATGAAAAGACAGAATTATGCAAATTCAACACCGAAAAAATAGAGGAAATGGTTGCGCTTATTAAAGCCAATTTTAAAAAGCAGAATCTTCAAATAAATGCACTGTTATCCAAATCGTTGGAAAAATTTTGTCTGGAACCTTAGATTCTTTTAATCATGGTAACATTCATCTATTCATCCGAATCTTCCAAAGAGTCATTTTTATTTTGATTTTTCGGAGCTACGGCTTTCAAACTGCTTTTTCAACTGCCTTCTCAACTGCTTCCTCAACTGATTTTACTATCAGACGTATTTGGCCAATATGTCAGATGAAGCATCCAATAGAGCTTATATGTATATCACATTGCCTACTTGGTTATTGAATAAAACAAAATTGCTTCTATCTGACAGGTTGTCTAACTTAAAAGGTTTATATGTACAAATTGTATCTAAGATATAATTTAAAATTTGACAATAATTTCTATACATTTTACGTCAAAATATATTTTCAATAGTTATCAAACAACTTATTTAGACATTGAAAAAACGGCCCTTAGAGTAATAAATGATCTTTCATATTTTATTTGTTAGTGTAGCTCAAAAACACAGATAGTTTTATATCTAACAAGTCAGATATAATGAGGAATTTGTTTTCCAATTGGAATTTTACCAAAATCTATAACTATACACAAAAACTTGTATAAGATAAGCAGATTTCTCTTTTATCTATTTAACTAATCAATGGATTTTATATACTTAAGATAGTGGATAAATATATACATAAAGAAGTATTCTAAATGCAGATCTTCAGCAGTTTCTTTGAAGATGTAATCGTACTACTGGTAATACTTTTAGTTATATATAGGAATTGTCAAACCCATTGTGTTCTGGGCCGAAGTTTGAACAGCGATAGTTGAGGGAAACATACGAGTAGTATGTATGTTTATTATACCATAGGTACATACACAGGTAGATAGGCTTTCTGTAGAATCGTAGGCGTCCGGGTGTGTCATAGTCATATCAATTTAGTCAAACAGATAATACGTAGATAATATTTTGGTTACGACTTTGACTTTAAACAGATTTCACACATTTCATGTCGCAATTTTTGCACAAAGTTTTCACTTAAAACATACGATTTTCATATATTCAAGACACACACTTAAAGTTAGGATTGGCTTACAATGAAACTTAATAGGGATTAGTTGGATATATCGGAATACTAATTGAAAACAGTTTCTTAGTTGGATTGTGCAACTCACCCGCTTGACACAAAGTTTTCGAAACATCTTATCCATGTTTACTTAATCCGGCTATAAACAGATATACAGCTATATAGATGTATATATGGATGTTTATATAGGTGATTTTGCGGGATATTAAGCAGAATGCGCCTCGGTAGACGGAACAATCGCATACTACTGAGCGATTTGTATACGAATATGTCGCGACAGGCTTCGGTTCTGTTTTTTTTTTTTACCTCAAATGGGTCGACGCGTTGTTATCACGGAATACCTTCTAAAACCAATAGCCGAATAGTGGTCGAACACCCGAATACCCCAAATGCCCGAATACCCCGAATACACCAAACAATATCAAATGCCAATCGATCTATAGTTGTATGTTTGTCTGTCAGTGCACAACTTTAGCTAAGAGCGACTGAACTTAAGAGCGTATACACTTAATTCTCATAATAAGGAAACAGAATCGAATCAATGACATCAGCGATTGAAGATTGTGTTCGTCTTTCATCAACGAGAACCAAATAGAACTTCCTTATCAAATAGAAAACCTTCGATTAACTCATTGTTTCAACTTATTATTTTCTTTTTCTTGGCATTTTTTATACTTTTTTGTACTCGATTTGTACCCGAACACGTACTCTATGTCTAATAATCCAACATTACCGATTGTCGGTTGCTCTGAAACTGTTTTCCCCCCATTTTTGTTCTCTCTTTGGGTCTCTTTTTTGGGCTCTGCTCTTGACAAAAGGGGGGGCTTTCTCATATCAGTCCCGGGCACACATATACCGTCAAACCAGATAAGATTATGATAGTATTCAACTGTCGCAAGCTGACTAATACAGTTAAGGTAGTCGTACCATAGTATTACGAGTATTTCTAGGAATTCATCAGCATAAATATTACGCCCTTTTACCAATAAATACTTGTACCCAAATCTACCACCAAATATCGGTAATCAATAGATTAAGGGGAATGTGACAGGTGCAAAAACTTAGTCACCAGGTGCAACTAACATCCACAGCTTTCGGTTCTTTTCATCCAAATGTAGATCCTTCTCTTCATAATCCTTTTTGACCTGACCCAAATCGATTACTTCAAATACAATTAATTTGAATTTCACAATTCAAACATGAGGTTTTATCATGCAATTTTATCTTGGATCCCAAATGCCAATAAAATCTTTATGAAACTTTATTATACTTGTACTATAAACGGAATTGTACTATTTATATCACATCGTACCAATTTATTATAGCATACTTCACGGGGAGTCACAAATATTCATATTGATGCAAAATATCATCCCAAAGTTTATCTTTTCAAACTTGAAATATTTTATTATTTAGGTATCGACTTTTAAATGCCCTCTCAGAAATTTTCAGTTTTATTCCAAAATAATTTATTAAAGTAACTTAACTGCCAACTGAATTTTGCGAAATTATCATCAACAGATCGATCATTTCTCTAACTGCTACTGTTCTATATACGAGTAGAAATAGTTACAGTTGTTTTTGTTGTTGTTTCAATTACATTCCATTATATCTTTTTTAATTTCAATTTATATAAATTAAATGATTCATTGGCAAAGTCCAGGTCCAATTATTTTTAATCCCTTATTGAGTGATAGGCATGGAAAACAAGATATCTGTATACTTATACCCTGTGTTCAGAACTCATAGGATTGTACGAATGTGGGTCAAAGAAATACATATATTATTCTAATATATTTAAAGAATATTTTAAAATTCATGAAACTTCATATAAACTAAGGAATCACAAAATTTGAAGACAGGATCTTTAGCATAAAAATTATTGATAACTTTGCACTTTTATAAATTTAGAATCATTTTTAAGCAAAAATTTAAAATTATTCAACACATAAATTTTATAAGTTATTTCTACAGACATTAACAAAAGTTAAAATACTTTTTTAATAAAAATTCCAAATAATTTTTCAAATAGAAAAAATACATATTAATACCATTTTATATGAAAGGATTTTGTATAAATATATTTTTTAATATTGAACACATAAATTTGATATTAAAAGCCACTATTAAATTGATATGGTATCTCGTAGCCGATCACTTTGTAAATTCAAATTTTTACGCATTTATTTTTTCCGTGATGAACTTTAGGTTTTTCCTAATTTTAATTAATTTATAATTAACTAAAATATACTAAAAAAAAAGCAATTAAAACTTGTTGGGCGCGGTCACCTGAATATTTTATATAGTTTAACGAATTTCACAATAATCATGAATTAAAGATCACATTTTTTATACTATTTCCAAAGGAAGCAAAAAGCAAATGCATTTTAGATTTCATAAGTTTAGAACACAATGCGTTTGAAGCAATTAGAATTGTTTTGAAACTTGTAAATAAAAGAGATACGATTTTCACTTGGTAAACACCAGAATTTATTGGGGAAACAAATGTAAATATGCACAGGTATTCCATATGCATATATCATATTTATTCATATATGATTATAACTACATCTATAATAGTGTAATTATAGTACTTGAAATTGTCACTTGTCACTTGCTGTAATAAGGCGGGTGTTTTATCAGTTTACAACAGATGCTTAACAGACCCCGAAGGCACTCGAAAGAACTCAGATAGTACGGGTAATACGCGTGTGGTGGTCAGACAATATTATATATACTATATACAAATATGGCATAGTATATCTGTAGTAACTGTTACGATATGTAAACATACCATTTTCTTTTATATATATTTTTTGAATTTTTCTCTTTTTTTGTGATGTGACTTAATCGTAGAGTTGTTGTTGTGTGTGTGTGGCGTGAACGAGTGTCAGATATTGTTTATATAGTAGTATCTTCTGGGTAGATCAAGCATATAGAAGCTGTTCCCATGCACGACAAGTATACAAAACAAATGGAAGGAGAAGCCTTCCACGCGCAAACTGATCTATCGGCAAACTGTCGAAGAATTGTTGATAGCGATAGTACCCACAAATGATATGTATGTATATGTATGTGTGTCAAACACATGCATATATACATCTATAATATACCTATGTACATACATATATATATATATATATATAGGTATTATGATATGCGAATAATTTGTAATATCGCTTCAATTTCATACTCGGCACATCATAAATCTAAGAGAGAGTCAAGTGCTTGCACACTTACCTCCAGTTATTACCATTTATATATCTCTATATCTGTACATGTTATAGATAAACCAAGAAACTTTTAGAGGAAGAGAGGGAGAGCGAGAGAGAGTGACAGAGAGACAGGAACGTCTAACGATTCGCTCTCTTAACCAACGAATTATTATTATTATTTTTTTTTTTTTTGAAACGAACCAAAGAGATAAAGTCGATAACAATATCTTATCTTAAAGCATTGAATCATATATGTATACACCACACACACACACGCAGACACACATACATACACATAGACTTCACTCACGGTCGTGTCTAAGGTGTTGAGTTTTTTTTTAATTTAGATTCAATTTCGAGTTCGGGTTTTTGGGTTCGGGTTTTTGGGTTGGGGTTTTTATAGGACTTGTTGTACCGAACTTTGTCAATGTTTGAAGCTGTCAAAGAAATTGCAATATTACTATATATACACTAGGGTGTCCCTTATTTGTCGAAGTCAATATTTTTAAACGCATACGGGCTAGTTCTGTTCATTGGCCAAGCACTCAGAAATAAATTTTCACCTCAATCGGAGTATGATAACCCGTGCCGACTTGGATCGGAAAATTTCAAAATTATATGGGAAAAAAAAATTTTATTTTTTTTTTGAATTTTTTATTTTTTTATTTTATTCATTAGGTCCTAAAGAGCTCAAAACCAAGTTTTCACCTTAATCGGAGTACGATAACCCATTCAAATTTTGCATCGAAACATGAAAAACAGTGTTTTAGCACTGATTATACATTTTTCGATGATTTTTCATGTTTCAAAGCAAATTTGAATGGGTTATCGTACTCCGATCAAGGTGAAAACTTGGTTTTGAGCTCTTTAGGACCTAATGAACAAAATAAAAAAATAAAAGATTAAAAAAAAAAAATTTTTTTTTTTTTAGTCCCATATAATTTTGAAATTTTCCGATCCAAGTCGGCACGGGTTATCATACTCCGATTGAGGTGAAAATTTATTTCTGAGTGCTTGAGGACCTAATGAACAGAACTAGCCCGTATGCGTTTAAAAATATTGACTTTGACCAAATAAGGGACACCCTAATATACACTTACACATTTACATATTCATATTTATATACTATACACATATACAGCACCTTGACTAGTTCAGACCCTTATCGGACATATTATATGTTAGTCCACACAATGCCTTGAATATCCGACGCTTTACGTACCTCGTCTAAATGTTGACAATGTCAACAGAGCTTCTAAGTATCTATTGATTTTACAAAATTACTCATTAGTTAATAATTGTTGTTGCTAAAAGTTGCGTGCCGTTTTTGGTCTATATCAGCGGTGGGCGCGCAGTGGCTCCGGGAGCAGCGGCTGCTCCCAAAATAAGTACTCTAATAGGTTTGTTTTTGTTGATGTTGTTGTTATAGTGCTCCCGAATTCTGTTTTCGTGCCCACCGCTGGTCTATATCATCCATAACAACACAATCTTTCTAAATCGTGGCCATTGAAAGTGGGCAAAAAAGGATCCGTCAGTCCGTCTGTTTGGACGCGTCGATCTCAGAGAGCTAGATACTTCCAACTTGGTATGTAGGCTCCTGGATACCGGACGCAGATCAATTTTGTTTTTTATTGTTGTAATTTGTAGTAATTTAGTCATTTTTAAAATTTTTTCATTAAAAAATTTTAAACACTAAGCGATATGTCAGAGGGATGAACTTTTACATCAGGTTCTGGAATTACCATAAGATAAAACTCAATATAACTGTTTAAGCACATATGGAAATTTACGAGTAATTTAAGATTGAAGATTTTAATTGTATAGTGCAAACATTTTATTTAGAATACAGTTCATTTTCACAGTCAGATAACATACAATTACTAACTCAGATTTTTAATTCATAATAAAATTTTAAATAAGTTTAGAGAATTGCAAACTTTAATTATAATTATGCTACTATCAATTATTCTATTTCTATTTGCTTAAATTCATTATTAGTATTTTCTTAAAAATTTATCTTTACTAAAAAATTATTTCATTTAACATTTATACTAAGTCTTTAAGATACCCCTTTAATTAATTAATTTTTCCCTTTGTCAGTTATAAGAGCTTAAGCAAAGCCGTATTATAGTTATTGTATTACATTTAATTATTTATTTATTTAAAGCATATCATTTGGTATATGAATCAGCCCGACCCATGTTAAAGGTGAACGCCCAACTGATAATTTAAGCCAGATGCGTCAGCCAACTTATCATAAGGTCGCTATATCTTTGGCACTTAGTCACCGCCATCGTTGAACTATGCCTTATGATAATTAAACAATCTATTGCTGAAATCAATAAGCTCTTTTTATTACAGACATGGAATCCCCTAATGACTGCAAAACCAATTTGAGCTTATATAAAAATATCTGAAGATCTACTTTTATTTTGAAAGAAAATTTAATAAAAATGGAATGAAGAACGATGGATGAAAATGAAACGAAGAGAAATAGGAAATGTTACAAAAAAAGGGGAAATTGGGAGATAAATTAAAAAAATACAGGAAAATTAAAGGAACCAAAAAAAAACTATGCAAAAAAAAAGAAAAGAGAGAAAAATAAAGCAATGAGAATAAAAAGAAATTAATGCAAAAAGTTAAAAAAGAAGCAATGGGAAAAGACAAAAAAAAATGGAGGATTAAAAATGCAAATAGCATGAAAACAAAATTAAACAAACAAAGAAATAGGAACAGGAAATAAAAGAGGCTGAAAGAAAATAAATAAATTTTAATAAATCCTTGAAATAATGTAATTACAATCATAAGTGGAGATGTTTAAGGGTTGAGCATTGTATAAAAAGAAAATATAATAGCACAAAACGTTCATTAATTATTATGATAATATATTGCAATGAAATCTGACCATTTTCCACATATCTCTCAGCTATCACATATAGAAGTGACTGTGTCAAGTTTAAGCAACAAAGAAGATAATTCTTATAGACAGTTAAGTCATACCGATAAGGTATATAGGAAAATGAAGTCAATTAAATGTAATGCATCCAACAAAAATATATAAAATATCAAAAGAGATTCCTCAAGTATTGCACGTCGAAGTCAAAGTCAATGACCAGAGAGTTGCGACTACTCAGACCAACTTACTATATAAATACATACTTAAGTTGAGTTAAAAGTACGTGGTTAAGTGGTCACCAATATTACAGTAGTTCTCTATATATAAACATATATACTATATATATATATAGTCACTATATACTTTGTATGTAAGAAACTGGCAGCTTGAATTTGCTTATTGACAAGCTATATCTAATCTAACGTTAATGTTAATCTATAGGAACGACAATATGAAGTACATTGTCATAGATGTACAATGCTGGAAATATTTGTATTTCAAATCGCTTGCTAAACAAAGTGTATTACAATTAGTTGCTCCACAGATACATTTATATGTACATATATACTAAAAAAATTAATAAATATTTATGTTTATAGGAAATACTTGACATTTCCAAGAGTTTATGGTTAACATAACTATCATCTAAAAATGTTGTCAACAGAATGTGCGATTAACTGATTAAACGATTAAGAACCATATATGTTTATATATAGAAATCATTATAAAAGTTCGTATCGCCAAAAAAAAAATGAAAACAAAAGCAAAAAAAAAATGGCACTTTATAAATTTTAATGATTGAAGAAATGTTTGCCGAATTTCAGTTGAAGTTTAGCATGGAAAGATAACACTCGTGTGCTACCCATAATCCATCAAAGTTGTTTCTTGGACCCCCTTGCTTTTACAAGAAGAGAGAAGAGAGTAAAGTTCGATTCGCCATGACGAGTTCAAAAGTGAAAGAAAAGCGACCTTTACGCATATCGATTGGCAATGCGAAGCCGAGAAAGAATTTGCCACTGAATCGTGTGAAGACCACCAAATACACCTGGCTGACCTTTATCCCATTGAACTTCTTTGAACAGTTCCGTCGAGCTGTCTACTTTTATTTCTTGATCATTACGATCGTATCGTTTTTCGTTAGTATGTTTTAACCATAATCAATGCTAACACTTGACTAAAGTACATAATATTATATTTATCTATCTAAAACAGATGATACTATAGATCCCTTGGTATCATTGTTACCTCTGCTTTTTGTGATGATCGTGACGGCTCTCAAGGAGGGCCTTGAGGATTATTCCAGATCGAAAAGTGATCAAATTGTAAACTCAGCGAAAGGTTTGAAAATTGTTGATTAAAAGTTAAAAGTTTAAAAATTAATAAAAATATTTTCTTGATTTTAGTAATTGTCATTCGGAATGGCCAGGAGCAGTGCATCAATTCGGAATACATTATCCCAGGGGATCTGGTGGTCGTGACCAGCGCCAGCGATGTACCCTGTGATCTCGTCCTGCTCCACTCAACTGGCTCCGAAAACATGTGTTTCGTCAACACGGCCAATCTGGATGGTGAGACGAACTTAAAGACCATCTATGGACCAGCCAACTATGCCTATTTATCGCTCGAGCACGACAAGAATCTGGGTACTATCGTTTGTGAACCCTCGACTCCAGATCTCTATACATTCAATGGACGCATTGAATTTGAAACTGCCTCAAATGGAGCTATACCTCTGACCATTGAGAACCTTCTTTTGAGGGGTGTACGGATCAAGGGTCAAGGTCGGGTCATCGGCTGTGCTATATATACGGGCATGTCCACTAAACTCCAACTAAACAGTCGCTACACTGGCAACAAATCCGCCTCCAGCGAGAAATACATCAACAAATTCATCATCGCTCTCATTGTGGGCATGGTTGTGGTTGTCTTTATACTATATCTAATAGAGCGGTAAGTGGAATATATCTATACCTTCTATACATCCAATTATTTATCATTGAATACTTACAGACAAAAGGCAGCCAACGTCTATCCGACTGTGTATTATTTGGGTCCGCTTCCCGATTATAATGCAGTTCTACAAATATTCGAAGATTTTCTATCGTTTTTGATTTTATTCAACTATATGGTGCCCATATCCATGTATATGAACATTGAATTGTATCGTGTTTTTGGCGCGCTCTTCATGAAATCGGATCTATGTTTGTACGATGAAGAGACGGATCAACCATGCGGCGTGAATGCATCCAACTTGAACGAGGATCTGGGACAGATCAATATATTATTTTCGGATAAAACTGGCACTCTGACCAAAAATCAAATGATCTTCCTTAAATGCTACACCGGAGGTAGAAACTATCATCTCCAAAACACGCATTTGTATTGCCCAAGTACAGAAGAGAGATTTGAGTTGGGATCGATGGGTGTAAGTAGAAAATCTCGAAGCTTTCTAATCATTGCAAATACAGTCGAACTTCCCTAACTCGAACTTCCCTAACTCGAATTCTCTCTAACTCGAGCAAAATCGAGTGGCAATAGCGAGCAAATTTCATACAATTCTGCTTCCCTAACTCGAACTTTTTTCTCGGATAATGGTGATTCGAGTTAGGGAAATTCGACTGTATAATCTATATATGTATATTGTACCCTTTATCCTGAATCACTGACTGACTGACATTTCAACGTGTAGGTCAAACGGTTAAGCCCAGAAAGATGAAATTTTCACACAACATAGCTGAGACAATTTGAAATTTGACCTGAAAGTGGATCAAAGTCGGGGTCAAAGTTCAGGGAATAGCTTATTATGAAAACTTTTTGTATCTCAAGATATCGCCCGTTACATCCTGAATAAATTTTGTCAACACCGGATTAATATACCATATGTTAGTTGCCATTGGAGCAATCGGATACAAATTAACCTTTAGTAGGATATTTCTTGAGATATCCCAACCAATAATATCTACTTTTCTTTATATAAACTGTCTTTTCCAGCCGGAAATTTTGGATTTCTTTGAGGCCCTTGCGTTGTGTCATACGGTGGATATTTTGGATCCCTACGATGAGAGATCCACGGAAAAACAGTCGGAGCATGATAGTTTAATAACAACCGATATTATTGGCCGATATCAGGCATCGAGTCCCGATGAGAAAGCCATACTCGAAGGCTGCGCCCGATTGGGTTTGATCTTCAAAAGCATCGATAATAATACTTTACATCTGAGTCGCATTCCCCATGAGGGAGATGTTCAGGACTTGCAGTACGAGCGACTCCAGGTCCTTGAGTTTAGTTCGGAAAGGAAACGCATGAGTGTGATAATTCGAGATGAGAACGATGTGATCTGGCTGTATAGCAAAGGTGCTGAAACTTCCATTCTGCCCAGATGCAATAAGAGTCCACAGATCGAACAGATCGATGCCCAGATCACGGAATACGCCAAGGAGGGACTTCGCACTCTGGCCGTTGCCCGACGAACTCTGACTGAAAGTGAATATGAAACATTCGTTAGCTCATTGAATAATGCGAATATACAGCTAATGAATCGCAAGGAACTTATTGCACAGTGTTACGAGACCATTGAAGTGGGTAAGTTCCAAGTGAAGGTGAAGGCATCTAAAATATTTACAGATTAATATTTACTAATCTATATAAACTTTTAATTTGTATTCCTTTGATGCTTCTAGGACTCGATCTCTTGGGTGCCACAGCCTTGGAGGATGCCCTGCAGGACAATGTGGATACGACATTGGTGGCCTTACAGGAGGCTGGCCTGAAGATCTGGGTGCTGACCGGGGACAAGGTGGAGACAGCCTTCAATATAGGCATGGCCTGCAAGCATATTCCCTCCTCAGCCGAGGTGCATTTTCTCATCAATATGACGGATCCCATGGAGCTAGAGGGCAGACTGAAGCAGATCGAGACGGGTCTATCGAGTGGTGCCAAAACTCTGCCCACTGCCTTGGTCATCGACGGCACCACAGTGGCTGCTCTGCTGCTGCATCTCCCCAAGAAATTCGCTAGCTTGGCGCTGCAATGTAAGGCGGTGCTCTGCTGTCGACTGAGTCCGCTGCAGAAGAGCGAGATTGTCATGTTGATTAAGAAGTCGGGGAATCACATAACAGCCGCCATTGGCGATGGCGCCAACGATGTGTCGATGATCCAGGAGGCGCACATTGGCATCGGAATACCCGGCAAGGAGGGCAAACAGGCGGCCCGTAGTGCCGACTATGCCATTGCCAAATTCGATATGCTCCAGCGGCTTCTATTGGTCCATGGACATTACAATACGGAGAGATTGGCATTCCTCGTTCTATTCTATTGCTATAAAAATATCATCATTACCGGTTGTATGGCTCTCTTTCAAGTGTACGACTTGTTCTCGGCCACCTCCGTGTATAACGATCTGTATCTGTGGCTATTCGACATCATCTACATATCCTTCAGTTTCACCTATCTGGCCATGTCGGAGAAGCATTATAGCGAGAATACTTTGCTAAGGTGAGTCTTAATATTTGCCTATTTTCACTTTTATATCTTTTTATAATTTGCAAGGCAAACATTAAAATTAAATGTAAAATGGAGAAAAAATATCTTTTGGACTCTGTACTTAAAAATTACAAAGTTTTAAAAAATTAGATATATTTTTGATAACAAAAACAAAAAATTAATATTGACTACTTAAAAAATATACTCATTTCTGCTTTGTTTCGAGTCACGCCTTAAAAACTTTCAGTTTTTTTTTTAATTTATATTTTTTAATAATATTTGTTATGTTTTAAATACAATTTTTATGTTGCATTTTTAAGCAATAAGTACAGGGTATCTCTCAATCAAGCTTGCCCGATTTTCCTGCTAGTTTTGGTACTTAAAACTAAATATATTTTTTTATATTTTTCTATATATTTTTTGTTAGATTCCCCGTTTTATACAAGGGAATTGCCCACAACAAGTTAACTTCATGGAGAACGTTCATCATTTGGATTTTGAATGCCACCCTTCAGATGTTGATTATTTTTTACTTTGCCTATGCGATTTTATATGACAACAATATTGTCTTTAAGCACGGACAAACGGCTGATTTTTCAACATTTGGAACTATGCTGATAATGGTGCTCGTTCTGGTCGGAAATCTAAAGGTACTTTTGGTATCGCACTACATGAGTTACCTGAACTTTGCCTTTATTGTTGTATCAATAATTGCATTCATGCTGAGCACATACCTCTACAACTTGGGTGGTGGAAATACTCTTTATCACGTTTACAACATGTTCCTGAGCTCGCTTCCTATGTGGCTGTATATAATTATTTGTACCGTTGCATGTTTATTACCCGATTTTCTTATGAAAGCTGTAAATGATATGTTTCTAGAGCCAACCCTTCGACAGAAACGAGAATCGAGCAAAAGAAGTGTATCAAGAAACGCTTAAGAAGCTAATAATGAAATTGTTATTTTTATATTAAAATAAATATTTTTGTTGACAACTTAAAAATTTTAACAAGCTAAGTTTTTCCGAGACTGAAAAGTGAACTTTCTTAATTTTGAAGCTATTATTTTGAAAATTTTACCAGCATTTTTTTTAATTTTTTCTCAAATTTCTAATTTTTTTTTTTTTACTCAACTTCGCCACGCAAGGAGCGAAATGCACCAAACCAATTTTAGAATTTATTTTACAACATTTTGTATTTGTTTTTTTTTGTTAAATTGTTTTTCAACTTTTTTTAATTGATTTTTAAAAATTTCAAAAATTTCATTTCAAATTTTCGCGGTAACATTTTGAATTAACAGTCTGCAAACTAACATATTGATATCGATGAAACTCTGCTAAGCGAATTATCGATTTTCTGCGATTTGGCGTGGAGTACAGTACGCTCATAACTACGAAAACAATTCAGTAAACAACAATCAAGTTGGCAGCACCCAATTTTTTGCGATACTTATTTCAACGATAGCCTTATCGATTACTTAACAGAGTTCATACAACAAATCGTTTTAAGCTGAGTGCTTATTAAAAGTGCTTACGTATGATACTGCTTATGAAAAATAATTGTTTATTTTTTCATTATTTAATGCAAGTCTTTTTTGGCCACAAATGGCACCATGCGATATACCGCGAAAATGTCGTGTAATTGCGCGTAAAACGTTGACTATCGATAACTTTTTAATATCGATTTAGTTTTTACATACCTATTAGAAACAAAAATAAATAATATTAAAATTAAAAGTGTTTATTTAGTTAATGCGCGTGATTTGAACGTAAGATGGAAGTGGAATACGACGATTCCGGCTGGCAGGGCCGCACAAAACAACAATCCAATGCCGAGGTAAATCGAAGTTTGCCAAGCCGACAAATCAAAACAATCAACTTGAGTGTTTGTGTGTTTTTTTGTATATTTTATGTTTCTCTGATCAGCAGGAGCTGCACGAGGATAATCCACAAAAGACAATACAAGAATGCCTGGAAAAATTCCTAACGCCGGACTACATTATGGAGCCGGGGATATTTACGCAATTGAAGCGCTACTTTCAGTCCGGAGGCTCGCCCGAAGAAGTCATCTCCATGCTATCGGAGAACTACAAAGCCGTCGCCCAGATGGCCAATCTGCTGGCCGAATGGCTGATCTTGGCCGGCGTCAAGGTGACCGAGGTCCAGGCGATGGTCGAGAATCATTTGAAAGAAATGATTCTTAAATCGTTCGATCCGAAAAAGGCGGATACGATATTCACGGAGGAGGGCGAGACGCCCGACTGGTTAACCGAGATGATTGATCATTATACGTGGCGATCTTTAATCTATCGCTTGGCCGAAGAGTATCCCGATTGTTTGATGCTCAATTTCACAATTAAATTGATATCGGATGCGGGATTCCAAAGTGAAATTACCTCAATTTCGACGGCTGCCCAGCAAATTGAAGTCTTCTCCCGCGTTCTCAAGACGTCAATTGTGAAATTTCTAAACAATCCCGATGATGTGCATGGCGCGGCCCAGGAGTGCGCCCGCATGGTGTGCCATGGCCAGCACACGTACGTCTACTCCCAGGTGCTGATCCAGGTGCTCAGCCAGGAGCAGAAGGGTGGCTTCAACATGAAGCGACTGTCCCAGGAGATCATCAAATATGCCCTGCAAAAGTACATGCTACTTATTTACTTACTCATATCAAACATAGCAAACTATGCATTAACATTTAGTCTTTACTTGAACAGCAATCAAAATGTGACGCCCATAACGATGGCCCTCAATGGCTCGGCCGTGTATCCGCAGGCGTGTCAGGCTCTTACCTCAATGCTAACTCGCAATACCTTGAATCCGGCGGATATAACCGTGCTCTTTCGCAATTATTCGGGCTCGGATCCGCCGCCAATTGATCTGATACGGAATCCACAGTTTTTGGAGCTGCTCGTCGATGCTTTGTTCCGTGCTAGTGTCAAAATCAATCCGGAGCATAAGCCCAAGTATGTGTTCCTGCTGGCCTATGCCTCGTCTGTGATTGATCAGCCGGCAAAGAAGCGGCCGCTAACGGAGAGATTGCTGAACAAGGATGAGCTGAAGAGCACGATTCAGGCCATTGAAAAGGCACATGCCATTTGTAATGTGGATCAGGGCTCAACTGAGCTCATTGCCGAATTGCAGACACTCTACAATTGCATTAAGTAAGCGTAAATTCGTTGTTGTTCTATATCCTATATAAATCGCATTTATTTTTTTTTTTTTAGATATCCCGTTGTTGGCGTTGGTGTAATACGTTGGATTGAGAATGTTGTTATGGAACCGTCGTACTTTAAGCTATCCACAGACAGCTGTCCCACGCACTTGGCGGTGCTGGATGAAGTTGCTGGCGTACATCCGACATTGCAGCAGCAAATATTGTTTCTATTGATACGCTTGTTCGAGTCCAAGCAGGATGAATTGGAGATACTTGTGCAGCTGGAAATGAAAAAGATGATACTGGATAGAATGGTCAATTTGCTGACACGCGGCTGTGTCGTTCCCGTGCTGAGATATATTAAACAATGCTGTGCAATTGAGGACACTGACATTTCCCTGATTCGTTATTTTGTAACCGAAGTGCTTGAGACAATAACGCATCCCTATTCACCGGAATTTGTGCAGCTTTTCCTGCCGATGGTCGAAAACGAGGAAATCACTGGTACAATGCGCGGCGAAGGCGACAACGATCCCGTATCTGAATTCATTGGTAAACTTGATATATTTTTATTCAGATTTTCAATAAATCAACTAATCTACTTTAATTTCGTTTCAGTTCACTGTAAGGCGCATTATACCACTGTATAGCAAATAATTATATAGCAATATAAGTACAAAATTTTATATCTAAGTCCACATTCATGTAAAGTAAAAAGTCCAGTTTTCAATTTCATATACGTACTATATACACTTGAAATATTGCTTGTTTTTTCTTACTCTTCTACTTCTCACTCTCCCTCTCTCTCTCTCTCTCGCTCGGATTCGACGAAATGAAAACAATTGGAGAATTAAAGTTCACATAGATTTATTGCAACCAATGATCATTAGTAACTCATACAAAGGGTCATCAATTGTATGAATGCGTGTTTAATTATAAATGTAACTAACTAAATAGTCCTCGATTGTTTTGATCTTAAAAGTATAACATTTTCCCTTTAAATTGCATTCTTCGTTCGATACATGACTATTTAATATTTACACCTTACGGGTTTCACAAATTAATTTATTTGAGCGTATTTTGCAGCCTTCGACTTGCCGAAGTTATAAAAAATAAAAATTGTGCAAATTGGATTCAAAATCACGCTATTTTTCTTTAACTGCGAACACAAATCGTAAATTTAATTAGTCGTCCTATTTTGATGCTTTCAGTCGTAATTTAAAACAAAAGACACATTAAATAATAGCTAGGTTTACGCACAATTTCACAAATTATAAAATAAAATATACATAACTAAATGTACAAATGGGAACTAAGACGGAATACAATATGAAATCAGAGTCAAGCATAAGCAATCACACCCACTTGTTGCTTATAGTTGAAATTGATTTGATTTTTGACATTGAATCGCGTTTAAAATTACAATCACTCTATAAATTATAGGGACATTCAATTGGGTTTCGTTCGTTAACAATTACAAAATTGTTGCTTTGGTTGGCAGCGATTATTACAAAACAAAAAAAAAAGATCGAATTTTGAGCTAATGTTACGAAATAAGTTTAGTTGCTTTTCTTAACGTCTTTACTGTCGCCGTCCTTGGCCTGTCCACGTCCCAGGATCTTGGCCAAACTATCCCAAATGCCACCAAAGAAGATGGCACAGCACAGATTCTCCAATGGCAGGAAGGGATCATGTATGCCCAATAGGATCGATGACAGCTTAAAGTACACCAAGAATATAACAATGCCAAAGTAAACTAAAGCGTGTGGCGCTGAGATCCAATCGGTCTTTTTGTCAAGAACGAAGATAATGGAGGCCAGCAACGACGCCTTCGTATAGCTGAAAACAAAACAAAACAATCGCTGAGCAAAAGATCAACAGAGTAAAGGATTTGATTGGCTTACAAGGATGGCTGCATGAATTCCATAGCAGTTGGTGTCCACGCGCCTCGGATGAGGCGTTCAATTAGCTTGGTGAAACCAGCGCCATTGCCCTTCAGTGTACCAATTATGATCATGATTATCCATGCATTTGGATACAACTTGGCAGCATGTCCAACACCGTCGTACACTTTCTTTGCGCGATAAATCTCCTTCATGGCACTGGCTACGATTTTAACCGGCAGAAATTTGCCAATTTTGTAGCCAATATCGAAGGGTGTATAGAATACGATGTACCTAAAAAGATTTATAAGCTTTAGTCGAAAAATATATGTAAATGGTACATACATTATAAGAATTCGGAATACTTTTGTCAGAGTTATGAAAAAAAAAAACTAATTATAAATTAAGAAATTCGGATAAGAAAATCATTTAGAGTTTACAAAAATTACAAAAAAACACTACTTAATTAATTTTGGAAATAGTAGCTCTAGTTTTCCTATTTTTAATTTTCCAATAACATTATTCCAATTTAACTTATGTTCAAATTACATACATTCTAGTTTTGTTTTCAAATACTGGAATTCTTTAGCATAATATCCGGAAATTCTTTTGGAAAATCATGTAAAATATGTATATATCTTTTACCAGACGGCGGTGCCAACAAGAAGTTGTCCGGTGTTCTTCAATGGTGCCAGTATGGGCTCCCCGAGTAATCCATTTGCCACCATGCCGCCGGCAAATATGACGAGCATTGTGGATAGCCAGCAGGCGAGCGGATGCTTCCGCGAGAAGGCCTGAGCATTGGCGCCCAAATCCTCGCGCACGGCCAGCGCGGCAAGTAAACTGTGCGCGATATCAAAGAACGGAAACATTTTCAGCTTGATGACCTGATTGGCCACATCCAAAAACGCTTCCGGGTCCATGATCACAGCTGATCTTCTATCCTGCCTTCAAGAATGATATTCTGTTGAGGACAAAATTAATGCAAATGAATTAATTAGCGAGAGATTTATATTATTTGATCTTTAAATGCTGCACAAATGTTATATAATTATAGATAAATTGTAAAGACAACTAACAATTTGGTACCAAAAGGCACATGTACAAAAATAATTCTCAAAAGCGTTTGAAAGAAACATTGCGGTATCTAAAAAATATGCCTATGCAATCTATGTATATATGTATGTACATATATAGAGTACTATATACACATATGTATAATATCTAAAGAAGTATTTGTTATATTATTTTGATTGCACTTGTTCTGATTTCTTACACGATTTTAGATATTCAATTAAAGATACAGATACAGCTACAGATGCAGATACAACTACAGATACAGATGCAGATACAGTGAAATGTTGTAGAAGTTGTCGAATTGTATGTTAATGTCGAAAAACATAAAAACAAATTCTAAGTCGAAACAAAAATGTCGCTGCTCTGCCAGAGCTCCAAAAATAAATTTTTGCTGATGATTCGGCGAGGGCTGAAAGAGAGGCGCGCCGGGTCCGTCTCTCCCTCTCCCTCTCTCTTTGGGTCCCTCTCTCTGTGTGTGTGCTAGTCCGTCTGACCGTACGCCGTGCGTTTGCTCACACATCGTCCACTCCGTGTCCGTGTTTGTATATCCGTGTGTGCGTTTTGGCTATTTTCTATACAATTTGCTAGCAGTGAAAGCTGCACTTGTATTAAAATATGTACAGATGTACATACATACATATGTATCTGCATTCCTTCATATCCGTCGCATTTCCGGTTGCAGTTGCACTTGGCCAGTCCTTAATGCTTATCAAATATGTACATATATATTAATATTAATTTGAGTTAAACGTGCAGCGCATAACTCTCTTAAATACATATGTACAATTAATAAATATATAATCTAACACAATTTACCTACGTCTACACGCAAACAGCGGATAATGGATAACGGATAGCTGAGTGCAGCACGAACACGGGGAGACTGGGCTCGGAGCTGGCCCGTTTATTACATGCTCATGGTGTTTCGACAATTCAACGCCGCTCTCGGGAATATGTTATATATTTAGAATCTGTGAGTTTCAGTTGCTGAGATACATACTACATATTTGTGCACATGTGTACATGTATGTGCCTTAAGATAGTTGTGTGATTAGGCGGCTAAGAGGACCGTGTCTCATAATTAGGAACTGGAACTGGTTCACATGAGCGAGCTGTTGATATTTTACACATTTTGGATGTCTGGTCACACTGATCGCGTCAGCTGTTTGTGGTGGTAAATTTATCAAACATTTTAATTTCGATGTTCACCTTCCGATAAGCTAGATATACTAAGCACAATCGATACATCGATGTCTTAAATATTAAAATTTTTAATACATTTGTTTGACATCACTAACTTACTTTGTTCTGGCAGCACTGCCAACATTTAACATTTGGTATTAAATTTAACAATACCTCCGTATGTTCTGTTAAATGTATGTTAGTCCGTTCTCTCGCTCTTTTTTTGTCTTTGTTTTGTTTTCTTTCTCGCTCGCACAAACATCTATACAAATTTTGGTCCCTCCTTTTTACGACTTTTACGACTCCCACGTTCCGCGTTTTTGTGCCAAAACTGGCTCTTGTTCTTCCTGTTGGCGCAATGGAGCTTTTTTTTCGATTTGGTTTTTCTTCAGTTCAGAATTCTGTATTTTGTCGAAGTCAGTCAGTAACAGTGCGAAGCGTGCGTAACAGTAGCAGCTGATGCGGTCTGTAAGACAGCTGTAAAAAGCAAAACAGCTGAGAAATAAACGATTGTGCGCGAAAATTTGAAACAGAAAAACGTGAAATTTTTAAAAATTAATTTAAAAAAATTGAGAAACAATTTCAAAAAAACAACGAAATCCAAAATTAGGTAAAATAATTCATTTTATTTTGAATTTGGTTTTGGTGGCAAAATTGAGAAAAAAACAAACAAAAATTGAGAAATAACAAAAAAATTGAGAAACAAAAAAAATTAAAAACTCGAGAAAAATTCAACAAAATTTCTGATATTTTTTTCAAAGCTCTAGCTCAAAAATTGAAAAAGTTGACTTTTTTCGATTTAGTTCATGATTGACTGAATAAGTTCATTCGTTCATCTTAATGACCCGTTCATTTCAACTTGTTCAGAACGAAACGACACAACTCTAAAATTTGTTTGACATCACTAACTTACTGTATATTTGTGTTTTTTTTTACAAATTCTAATTAAAAACTTTCCAATACTTTAGTGAATTCCTTTTTATAAATCCGTCCAATGCAAAGAAAGAATCTCGGCCAAATTTATAAACGGTTCCCGCAAAAACCAACATACATACATTTGATTTGAAACAAAATAAATACGCACGTACATGCATACATTTGCATATTTATTGTTTGCACTTAAAGTGGTGCACCTACATTAACAACAATACAATACAGTACATACATATATAAACGCCTGTTTAATAAATTAAAAGGTAAGTGTCAATTACACTACAATTTTGCGGCACTAATTGTATTTACAAACAGTGAAAATGCAAAGCTTTTGTTTCATTTTGTTGTTGTTTCTTACTTAAATAAACATATGTACATATGTATGTATTGCGAACCCAACCATTGACAATACACACACACATACAGACTGTCACACACACACACACATGCATACATACGCACTATTTTTTTGGTTTTTGTGAATCTTGGCTTATTTGGTAAAAGTTAATTTGCACTTTGTAAAGGTCGCCTGGTTATATTGCGTATTCGCCGAGGAATCTGGGTGAAGGATATTGAGATTCTAATGTTGGGCAACTGCTTGAATTACTGTTATTAGCCAATTATCATGAATGCTTGTCAATAACTCCATTAAATGTCAACAATGGCAAATATCATCATGGCACACACACACACACATACGTACATACGTACATACGTACGCACAATACTAATATTTGCTTGAGTTGAAACAATTGCAAAAACATTAAAGAAACAAGAATGAACGATTATCTGCGGCACGCCGAAGATTTGATGCCCTTGCAGAGCACTGTATTTAATTTGTATACTAATGGTGGAATTAATCAGAATGCATAAAATAAACATAAGTTTCACGATCAGTGGGATTTGTTTAGATTCGATGACATTTTAGACAATATATTTTAGTTTTTACTATCTTCATATTTCAATTTTAAACAAGGTTCATAATATGGGATTACATCACTAATTTAATAATATCTCTAAAGCCAACAAATTTGTTATATTAAAGTTTATTTTTAGTGACAAAATTATACTACTCTCTGCAAGAGTATAGAGTATATTAAATACATTGCTTAAGCTAAGCTAAGCTAAGATATGTGCAAATATGTATTTAAGTGGGAGTTATTGCTATTATGTAGTATAAATATTGATACGAGTATGCATAGAATTGCTTAATGAATGGGAATGGGAATGGGAATGAGAGCACGTGCCAAAAAATAAAAAGTGTTAATTGCATACATACAAACATATAAATAAATATGTACAGTGGACCACTAATGTCTTCATACACCATAACTTTGTCAAAGTTGCGTATAACAAAAAAGTTTTGATGCTGGTTTTTTATATGAATCTTTTATTCATTTAATTCCGTTCGAATGATGCAAAAATTTCTTTAAACCATTATATACAGGCCTGTTCCGGTTTTCACTTTTTATTTTATAGCATTTAGTGAAATGCATTTATTCACTTTTCATTAAGGCTAAGCATTTAAAAATTCTCGTTTTTCAATTTATCGGACTTAAACTCATCAGCTCAAAGTGAAATAAATCCGTAGAGCTTCGCCGAAACGATATTACAGCAGGTTAAAGAAATTCACTTCCGCAAAATCTTACCGAAAGTGAAAACCGGAACAGGCCTTATAAAGTACCAATGGAAAATTTTTGAATTTTTGTAAGTCTATTTTTCAACTTTTTTTCCTCGGTCTCAAACAAGAAATATTTTTATGCAAAAAATAGGAATTTTCAAAAAATCATAAAAAATACTAGCGAAGAGATTTTGCAGTCTATAAGAATTGTTTGAAGAATTTGTTTGTATTCAAACATTTTTAAAAAGTAGACTTACAAAAATTCAAAATTTTCAAAGGTTAAGCAAAGTTTTGTATCATTCAAACGGTTCCTGGACCCATACGTTTTTCCTATGATCTAATAAATAAACACTTAAAAAAAAACTCCAAAAACTCGATATAATAATTTCTCGATAAAAATCGGAAGCTCGATTTTGACTTTAGACCCATGGTTTCTTGGGCAAATCTTCTTAGAATTCGTCGTAGATTACGATTTTGACAACCGCTTAAAATCGAAAAAATTGACCCACTCTAATGTATATGTATGTATATGGTGTGTATGTAATGTATGTATGTACGTATGTAATATTTGAAATAGGAAGTTGATTTCCAGATGGCTTCCAATTCATCAAAAAAAAATAAATCGTCTGGTCTGCGCATGTTGTGGATACCAGGACGAAAAAGCCATCCGAAGGGTCGCTACAGCTCGACCACCAAGAACGTCTCGTATTCGGCGAGCCAAAAGAAAAGCGAGGTATGGACACTGGGCGGCAGCAGGGCTCAAAGCGAGCTGATTGACCTGTGAGTATATTGACAACAACACTATCCATCCAACCATCCATCCACACCCTAAGATCAAAGCGAGAGAGAGAGAAAGAGAAAAAGAGCAGATGCAGCAGGCCAAGCAAACAAAACAAATCTATCTGTTTTTTTGTTATTTGTTTTTTTCGATTATTGTTTTTAACTCTCTGTGTGTATGTAATCAAAATAAGCAAACCGAACAAAACACTTTTTCAAATGACAACACAAAACACACAAGTATCACATTTAAAATTATTATATACATATCAACATCTTTTTGATTGCTTGTAGACCATCGCCGGAAAGCAACAACGGCGCCTCGACATCATCGTTGGCATTACTGGGCGGCATGTCGTCGACACTAGTGAAGGGTGTGAAGAGCAGCGATTCACATGAGAATCAGAATCATGAGAATAATCATATTATAACAACAATAACAGCAACGACAACAACAACAACAACTGATCCGCTTGGAGTCTCCGAATGCGCCACAGTGCCAACAACACCCGTGGCAGCAATAACTCCCAATTTGAACAGTCCACTCTCGGAGCTGGCTCCATCGACGCCCTCAACACAACCAATGACATCGCCCATTGTTGTGACAACAGTCGAAATACTTGATTTGGTAAGAGCTCTACAACAAATTGCAGCAAGCACTTCATTTACATAATGATTTAAAACTTTTTGATTGAAATTTAAAAATTGTTACATTACTTTGACTGTACAATTTGCAGTCTGCAATCGGCTTAAAGCAGATGAATGTATTCAAATTCAATTGCAATCGAAAGATGATTTCAATCATTAATTCAAACTAAATTTTTAATTACAATCTGTGTTTAACACATTTGTTTTGTTTGAAAACTAAAACTTGCACTTTTGATGATTGTACAACTTGCAATCTGAATCGATTGAAAGCAAATTTAGTTGCAATTACTTTTTGATTTTAATTTGATCAATTTGAATTAATTTGTAAATTTCCGATAATTGTTATAACACATAAATTGATTGCATTCTAATTTGATTGCTATCATTTTATGATTTCCATTATTACTTAAATTAAAATAAATTTATTTCTTTATTTCAATTTTATATTTGCAATAATTTTAATCACAACTAATTAACTGTTTGGTTTTTGCATTTGTAGCACAACATTTTAAGTCCAGATGATTTGCCAAAGGTGCCATCGATCGGCGAAACCACAGATCTGTCCACATCGGCTATTGTATTGAATAGCTCGGCTGGAACGACAGCATCGATAGCAACTAACTCGTCGCCAGTAGCCAACCGGAAAGCCAACAGCCAGGCGCATACCAACAACAGTAGCTCACAGAATGCCTCGCCGCAAAAGGGCAGATATAGAAACCACAACAACAATCAGGTTTATACAATTAACTTTTATCGAAATATTTCTGTATAACTTACGGTTCGCATTATTTGATATTCCACAGGATGACATCAATTCCATTGAGAGTGTTTCGAGTTTCAACAGAAATCAGGTGAACACCGATTTCGAGTGGATCGATGAGATGGTGCAACAGCGCAATTGCAATGAATTGATGCATAAAAACAAGCGAAAGAAATCGAAAAAGACACTCGACAGCAAGGAATCAGATCAATTGGATGGATGCAAAATCAAAGAGAAATATGATAGCAAGTCTATGAATCCGTATGATGATAATGATGAGAAGGTGGTTAAATGTCTCTATTATTCTCTCATGTGCTGCGACTGTACAATATCATAGAAATATACATATACACACGCATGCACATATATATCTTTATATAATATACATTATATATTATGTATATATATATGCATGTGTAGAAAATGAAAACAACAACAAACAAGGGCGCATATGCACGTACATAGACATCTGATTATGTATGTGGCATATAGGAAGAAATGTATGCATTTACAAAATACTGCTCAATTACTTTGTATGTATGTAATGTATAAAATTAAATATTTTTATACGGATCAGAATATAATTTGCCAATAAGTTAATCTCTATTTCCCCTCCCCACACACAAACTCATGCTTACAAAATGCTCTTATGTTCAAATTATTAATAATTATAATTCAGACTCAAGGAAAAAATAGCCGAATGAAATGAAATGAAATGAAACTCGAATTACTTTTGGTTAATTTAACGAATTTATGCAGCGCACACATAAAACGAAAGACAAAAAGAAAAAACAAAACAAAAACAATATCGAAATATTTTGTCATATAATTGAATATGATATTTTTTGTTTCTAGACTTAAAAGCAAGCAAAACGACACATATGTATTATATAGCTACTTTATATATTTTATATACATATATACTTTTTATATATATATACAAACAAACACACACACACGATGTAAATAAAGTGAAAGCATTTTTCTATTTGTATTTTGTAAGTTGACTGTTGTCATTTAATGGCACTTGCTCCAGTTGCCAAACATTCATTCATTCATTCAATCATTCATTTCGTATTCATAACACATACTTACATACATTACATTACATCACATACAACATGAAACATGCATATGTACGTACATATGCTTCCCACACATTAAACAAGTTCCTTTTTCGTTGGATAAGTACAAAAATCAAAAAATAAAAAAAAGAATGAAAAGAATTAAGAAAACACACTCCATTGTTCAACTTGACATAACATTTTTCATAAAAATTTAATACAAACATTAAATTTACAAATATATATATATATAAAAACAATTCACAATCACATATAAATTTTTATCATTTCGGATGTTAAATATTTCGATTTCGCTATATATTCCTCAAGTAAGGTTAAAATTTACTAGTCCAGAGCAAGAAATTCAGGATCAAAGTTGTTGGTGTTGTTACTATAGTTGGTGTTGGTGTATTCACATTGAAATTATTCAAAAATCAGCTTTGAACATTATTTCTGCTGTTGATTCTTCTATTGTTGCTGCTGCTGCTGCTGCTGCTTGTTGGCGGATTCATATACGTGGGACTGCTGCAATCGGTGTTCATTTTGGGATTATTTACACCTTTGCTACTACCATGAAACTCGATCGCATCAATATCATTTGTACTTTTCATAAAAAATTCGTTTCCATTGTTGTGATGTTGTTGTTGTTGTTGTTCATAAACAATTCGTTTGTTATTTGACCGCATTGTATTGACATCCAAATCATCTTGATCATCATCGGTATTATCATCCGTATCATCGCCATTCTCGCCCACATTGAATATAAATCTGGCTTCATTGCCGGCATCGCATTTTCGGCCATTGATTTTCCTATATCTGACCGAGTTGCGCGATATGTGATTACTATTGCGCTGCAAATTAAGAGATGTGATATAGTTGAGAGATTTATCTGTATAAATATTGAGTGAATGTTTTTTCTTACCTGCAACACGGCAAATATAATCGAGAATATTGTGATGATGAGCAGACAAATGGCCACCGCAATTGCTGTGATGGCTGTGAGCGGCGAGTCGAGCCTGAAGACAAATGCGCCGCTGTTGCCATCGCTGGACATCTCGAGCTTTCGATCTCTGATCGCGTTCCTGAAAATACTGTCTGTCCCGACAACGGTTCGACGCTTGCCACCAGTCGAGGCACTTTTGCATTCACCTGCAAGTCATCAGCAATTTATGAGATTCATTTCATTTACTTTTGCTTGCAAATGCTTACCCAAGTCCGCATCGCAGTGACAACAGTGCTCCTCATCCGCAGTCGCATCCGCATCGGCATCAGTTGTTGCTCCTTGAGTCTTGGCCTGACAACAGGGCACACACTGGCTATTCAAGCGATCCAGATGCAGCGGCGCCACGCACGCCTTGCACGAGAATTGTCCAGGGCCGAAGCACGAGTGACACGACTCGTGGCAGACTTTGCAAGTTTGCGTCGTTGTATCGTAGTACTGCGAGCTGAGGCATTCCATGCACAGTCCCCCGTCGAGCATGAAGTGTGACGGGCACGCGGAACAAGCCAAGGGTCCAGCACCTGCAAATAACAGTAGCATTAGTAAACCAGTAGGAATGACTACAAGCGAGCGTACACGACTTTGAGAGACCCTGTACGAATTCAGATTTTTATTCTTTAAAAATTGCAGAAAAACCAAAATTAAGAAACTGAAAAAATAACTAAAAAGTATTTATTTATTTATTATTAAAATAATAAAAATTAATCTCTAATTTTTGTCTTCTCAATTATTTTTAAACAAATATCAGTTTCATTAGGTAACCAGTAGGAATGGCTATGATAGAGCGTACACGACTGTGATAGACCCTGTACTTTTACCATATACGAATTCAGTTTTTCTTCTTTAGGAATTGCAAAAAAAAACCAAAATAAGAAACTGAAAAAATAATAAATAATAGTCTCGACGTATTCTAATTTTTTAGTCTAATCAATTGTTTTTCTTATATTTGCCTGTTACGTACGATAAACACAATATACCCCTAATAAATTCGTAGTACAGGGTCTAACAAAAGGTGAATTTATATAGTTAAAATACATTACCGTTGCATGTTTTGCAATAATGATGACATTTCTGGCAGCCAAACTCGGATTTGTAGAAACCCTCGGGACATTCGGGATGACATTCGCCAGCTGCGAGCTGCCAGCCGGCCGGACACTGGACGCACTGATTCCGACGCGGTCCACTGCAGGTGTGACAGCTGAGATAGCACTTGGCACAGATGCCGCGATCGCTGTAATAGCTGCAATCGACAAAATGTTTAATCATTAGCAAGCTAACAATAATATCGAACAATGCAATTGAATTTACCCATCGGCACAGGTGGTGCGACATTCGCCGTTCTGTAGCTCGAGTCCCTTGGAGCAGTTGCTGCAATTGGTGCGCGACACGCATTGGGTGCAGGTGTGCAGACATGGCGTGCACACGCCCGTCTCCATGTAGTAGCCATCCTGGCAGCCGCTCACACAGCTGCTCTGCTCCAGCAGGCGGTTCGGCGAGCAGGACAAACAGTTGCTGGACAGGGGTCCGTTGCAGGTCTCACAGGAGCTGTGGCACGCCTTGCAGCTGCTCTCCTTCTGGCTGTAGAACTCGGCTGCAAGATACATCCAATTCAATTCAAAACGATTCAGTCAAAAGTGCATGACTACAAAATAGCCTGGTACATTTGATAATCAAGTGATTTCATCCAAGATGTTCGCAATTAGATACAAAAGGCTGCACCAAAATGCATTCCCCCATTTTTCCAACCTTTTCGTCCCATTATCTTGGATGCTCCAATAGGATAATGCCCCAATCTACACTTCTCGATTTGGTAGACAATTTGAGGATGTTAAATCATTAAAAACTGACGTTAAGAACGCCTGGAGCGAAATGTCCTTGGACTATCCTAAGGCTCTTAACGTTTTAATCCCTGACCGAATTTATGAAGTGATTTCAAACAATCTGGTTATAAGCATTATTAATTATTCTTAAAGTATTGTAATAAATAATTTGTTACCAAGTCTTTCAGTAAATTTGTGATTTACATTAAGTTTTAAGCCTTGAGTCTATTTGGTTGATCGATAAAAAAAGCGACAATTTTTAAGGGTTCACTCACAAAACAAAGCGTCAAAAACTTACTATTCAAATTAAAACGCTCATTTTTGTTTTGTTTACTTAAGAATTGAATAGTTCATATTAGATAAATACGTTTTCCAAATTATATTCTTAAAATGATAAAATAAACTGAATTTTCGAAAAAAAAAAATCAGTGAGTCTATTTGGTTGTTTGGCAGTGTAATTTGACTTTTCCCAATTTATTTGTTACTTGATATTTTAATGAATAAAATCAAAAATTTAGTTGATTTTACAATTTGCTTAGTGTACATTAAAAAACACAACAAAATATAGAGTGGAGATAAAAAGCTCATTTATAAAAAGAGTAATAGTGAAAATAACAATTTAAATTTTAGTGATAGAGCAAATTTTAAATAAATATTTAGTGCTCCTAAAACCCACACCAGTACCAGGTTCGTTTTTCAAATAATTCTAAGCTTAAGTGAAGGAAATCAACTAAAAACCAATTAACTTGAAGACTAGTGGCTATCAAACTAAAACAGATTTTAAAGAGATTAAGTATATTTAACTAACTTAATCAATAATTACTTAAATAAAAAGTGTGTGATTAAATTATATTCATTGGTGCCACAGAAATCGATTTCGTTTGAATTTCACTCAAATTTCATACAAGTTTAAGTGAAATTCAAGCGAAAGCGATTTTTGTGGCACCCCTGATTATCATTATTCTTAGCTCAGAGTACTAGCTTATACAAATATCAATCCTAGTTTAATTTTAGTTCCCTGAGTATTTATTTGATATCAATTAATAATATTATAACTAACTTAATCAATATTTATTTAAGCAATAGCTGCTTGAAAAAAGAATTTTATCACTATTCGCCAAATAAAATCTAGTTAAATTACAATACCCCGAGTATTAATTTCATATACGTACATTCCGCGCATATTTCACTGCCGGCCACGCTGCACTTGTCCTTCTTGTTGAGCGTCCAGTTGGGCAGGCACTCGGTGCAGATGCCGTTGCTGATGCACGACTTGCAGCCCTCGTGACATGGCAGACACTCGAGGCGCTTCTTGTCCGCATAATGGCCATCGGGGCAATTGTTGAGGCATTTATTCTGCCAGGCATAGCGACTGGGACGGCAGGTGATGCAATCGTTCTCGGTCGCTCCATTGCAGGTGGCGCACGACGAATGGCAATAGGCACATCTGCAATTATACTCAAATCAGTTGACAATCGATGGAGGAGCATTGCAATAACGTACTTGTTCTCCTCCGTTTCGTATGTGTCCAGGGGACAGGCGGAGTAGCATTTGTTCTCATGCATAACCAGATGATGATCACAGCTGGTGCAATACTCAGGACGATCCTGGCAGGAGGCACAGTTCGGTTCACACGGCACACATGTGCGATTCTTTACATCTATTAGATACACAAAATAAATAATTATTAGCTACCTTATTAGATCAGAAATCACTAGTAATATATTGATTTTATTTTTAATTTATAAAATATAAATAAAGAATAATAATTATCTTTAAACCTATTTAATAAAAGTAAAATCAAAACTTTTTTAAAATGATTTTTAAAATAAAAATAATATAAAATATCATAATAATAATCATAATATATTTGTATAATAATAAAATGAGTTCTTTAAAAATTTAAATTTTTATTATTTTTGTCACATTTTGTTGCACGACTGTCACACAATGGAAATGCCCATAAATAGATTTCCAGCTAAGAACTGCTCTTAATTCCACATTTTAATAAGTGCTTTCATTTCGAGCTTTACTTACCCTCAAAGTATCCATCGGGACAGACCTGCAGGCAGACGGCGAGATCAGTGACATGGAGGTGAGCGGGCGCACAGGTGAGACAGCTGTCTGGACCAGCGCCGGCGCATGTTTCGCAGGAGTCGTGGCATGGCCAGCAGATGCCAACTTGATTTGGAAACGAACGAGGAGGACAACGACTAACGCACGTGCTGCAATTGAGAATATGGAAACCAAAGATGCAATCAGTAACGCGAGGACAGAAAAACGCTCACGAATGTTCACGAAAGAGGGACAAAGAATGGTCCTTGCGAGGGAGTCTAAAGAGAGTGGCAGTAAAACAAAAGATGAATTTACCTTGCAAGAAAATTATATAATAAAACACTTTCAAATATCAGGCAACATAAGAAACGCTCTTGCCAGAGAGAGTCAAAGAGAGAGAGACACAGTGAAACGTTTACGAATGTCAAATAAAAGAAGAATTACAACATTTTTAGCTATTCAATATTAAATTTTAAAGAGACAATGAGAGGAAAAATATTTACAAAAATTAAAAAAAAAAAAAAGAGAACGACAACTATCAAGTTGTTCTTTAACTTTTATTGTTCTCATGAGAGCGTAAAAAGCGACAGTTAAACGTTTACGAATGTCAAGCAAAAGAAGAATTACAAAACTTTTAGCTATTAAATTTTAAAGAGACTGTAAGGGGAAAAATATTTACAAAAAAAACAAAAAATAAAAGAACTACAACTATCAAGTTGTTCTTTAACTTTTATTGTTCTCATGAGAGCGTAAAAACAGACAATTAAACGTTTACGAATGTCAAATAAAAGAAGAATTACATAAGTTGTAGCTATTAAATATTAAATTTTAAAGAGACTGTGTAGGGAAAAATATTTACAAAATAAACAAAAAATTAAAGAACGACAACTATCAAGTTGTTCTTTAACTATTATTGTTCTCATGAGAGCGTAAAAAGAGACAATTAAACGTTTACGAATGTCAAATAAAAGTAGAATTACAAAATTTTTAGCTATTAAATATTAAATTGTAAAAAGACAGTGAGGGGAAAAATATTTACGAAAATCAAAAAGAAAAAAAAGACAACTATCAAATTTTTCCGGACCAATTATTGCTCTCATGCGAGCGTAAAAAGAGACATTTTAACGTTTACGAATGTCAAGCAAAAGAAGAATCGTCCACACGAGGAATATGTAGGTTAATATCAAATTTAAGCCGCAAGACATTTAAATATGCAGAGGCCAGGCGAACAAAAGTGCCCATAAAAGAAGCATTAAAGGAATGCACGAGTCAAATGCTTACTTGTCCAGGCGATAGTGACTGCACGCCACACACTGTGTGGGACCGCGACCATAGCAGCCGAGGGTGCCGCATTCGGCATCACAGGAATACATGATGAGCTTGTTGTCCCCCGCATTGGATGGGGCATTGGTCTGTTGTTGCTGCTGTTGTTGTTGTTGCAGTGGTTGTTGGTCAACTAAAGTCGTTGAGTTAACAGAGTGTCCATCTAAAGTGGCTGTTGCCACCTCGGGACTGGAACCAGCGCTGCTAAAGATATTCTGATAGTTGAGATAGCCGGCAAAATTATCCGTATTGAAGTTGCCACCTTCGTTGGCGGGCTGGCCAATATTGGAGGCGGACGAGAAGATGAAGGGATTGCTGGCAACGGGACTGTTGCGCAACTGTGTGTTCAACAACTCGGATTTCAGACGCATCGGTTGCGTCGAGGTGCCATAGAAGATGAGCTGCCATTTCGATAGGATGCCTGGTTGATTGACGCGACGACGTCCACTGTTGATCACCTGCAATGTCCAGCGTCCCTCGGCCTTTTCGCCCCAGAAGTGTACGCTCAAAAACGGCCAATCATCGAAATTGGACTTGACAATGTCGCGTGGGCGTTCGAACAACAATGTGCTCGTCGTGCCCATCGGTGAGGTGAGTAAGATCCGTAAATTGCCACGCGGGAAGAAACGCAACGTGATGCGACACTGGACATGCTCCAGATAACGCACCTCATTGATGGTGCCGGCACAGCCGTTGACATCCATGTGCGTGGCCAATGTGAAGCCATACTCCCCGGCGATATTCCGATCCTCGTTGTTCTCCCGCGACTTGCAAATGTGCTGCGGCGGCACCGAATTCCACTGCTCCGCCAGCGTAACCATGGCACCCGCATCCATCAGTCCATAGCCAAACTTATGACTGTATTTACGCTTCACACCATTCGGCGTCCAGCCGCTCTCCTTTTCCAGTGGTCCCGGTCGGGATGTGTATACCACCAGGTATTGCATGTCACGCCACGTCAAGTCCGGATTCGCCTCCAGCGCCAGGGCACAGATACCAGCGGCCAACGGGGCCGAAGCGGAGGTGCCCGTATGCTCCGCGGTGCAAATATGATCGGGTCGCAGACGTCCGTCCATGTCGACGGTTGCCACGCTCTTATCGTGACCCGGTGTGCCCGAACTGTAAGTGGTTGCCAGCGTGGAGGAGCACTCTTCCAAATACCACGGCTTGTAGCTGCAATATCAAAGAGTGCGCATAAGAATTTCATCTTAAAATACGTGGAACATCTAAATGGCTAACAAAAATTAAATT